>PVKB01000750.1:25317-55159 GCA_004027205.1 Ctenodactylus gundi | reverse complement strand
CACTGGAGAAAGGATAAACTCTTCAATAAATGGTGCTGGGAGAACTGGTTATCCACATGAAGAAAAATGAATCCTGACCCACACCTGTTGCAATGTACTAAAATCTAATCAAAGTGGATCAAAGACCTGGATATTAAAATGGAAATTTTGAACCTGCTAGCAGGCAAAGATAAGTAAAACTTGAAGATGTAAGTGTGGGCAAACACTTTCTCAAGAGGACACCTGATGCAAAAGAAATAAACCTCAGAATTAACAACTGGGCTTCTATCAAACTAAAAAGCTTCTGCCCAGCAAAGGAAACAAGGAACAGAGTGAGACCAAACTTTTCAACACCTACCCTCACACAGGAAGCTAATAACTAGAATATATAAGAAGTGAAAGAAAATAGACTCTTCAAAATGAAAGACCCAGTTAAAATGGGTACATAAAATGAAGAGACAGTTCTCAGAAGAACAAATAGCCAGAAAATACATGAAAAAAGCCCAACAACCTTAGGCACTAAAGAAATGCAAATCAAAACAACACTGAGAAACCATCTTACCCCATTGAGGATGGTTTCTATTGAGAACTTAAAAAGCAATAGATGTTAGTGAAGCAGCAGGAATTAAAGGAACCTTGTTATGTTACCCATGGGACTATAAGCTGGTCCAACCACTATGGGACGCACTGTGGAGATTCCGCCAAAAAAAAAAAAAAATGCAGATAATCCACTTGAACCAGCAATACCTCTTCTGGCAACTCTGCAAGAGTTAAAAGCACCATATAACAGAGACACACGTTCACTCATGTTTATAGCAGCATAACTAACACTAGCTGAATTGTAGAAGATGCTGAAATAGCCCTCAGCTGACCAGTGGATTAAAAAATGTGTGTATATACAAAAGAGTATCACTCTGCCATAAAGACAGACATGAGTCATTTTTAGGAAAATGAATACAAATTGAGATCATTAGGCTTAGTAAAGTGAATCAGTCTCAGAGGGCTAACGAAATCACGTGAGTTCTCATAGATACCTAGAACAGAAATAAATAATAAAGTCAAATACTGAAGATGTTAGGAGTCAGGGGATATGGAGGAGGAGGTGAGACTGAGAAAAGCAGGAAAGGAATGTGAATTTGATGTGATATATATGTGCATAAAATGTTCACGTTCAAAATAACCATTGTGTACAGTATACGCATGCTAATAAAATTATGGCTAAAACAAGAACCTAATTAGAAAGTCTGTATCCCTCTATTGGAAATCCATATAAATTTTGATATGAAAATTCATAATTTTCTGTACTTTTATATGGCTTCTGTATGATCCATAAGCTCCATAGAGAAGTGAAGATAGCAGATAAAATAAAATAGAAGCATGGAGTTTTTCTCATTTTTGGGTTGGTTTTTTTTTTTTTTGAGATTCTGAAAATATTAGAGCTCCATTCCTTTGTTTTTTTTTTTTCATTAACTCTTGGTATAGTTTCTCTACTCCCTGGGAGATAAATTCTATAGCAAGACAAAAATAAAATATGACTTTAAGTAGCAGGTGATATAAGTGTTCTAGTTTCAGATCTCCAAAGAACGCATTTTTGCACTGTCTCTGCTCCAGGTTCTTCCCTAAACCCAGACTTGAGGGATTAACTCAAAGGTCGGCCAATGTATATATGCAAATTCGCAATTTAGTATCTCTATGGGTTTCAGTGGTAACTTGTAAAGCAATTCTAGTAGCCAGCTATCTTAATTTTGTATATTTAACCTCACGCTCCTACATCTACCTCAAATACCATCTTATCATCATTTGAATATTGTAAATCCCCCTCGAAAGCTTCTACAGAAATATCATATGACTGATTCTAGTTATTACATTCTTTTGCATGTGTCCTTATAATTTAATTACTTTGAAGAGCAAGCCCCATTATCAGGGTAACCAGGAGTCAGAAATACATTGAAAGCCTTTGCTACTTTTGATTAAACTCCTATGTCCCCGGCTCACCTCAATTAGTGGTCACATGAATTCCTAATTTAGTCTTTTTCTCTCTACCCATAAGATTGTAATAAATTATACATCTTCCTTTTAATTTAGAAGTTTCAGACATTCTCTTTCCAGAGACTAAATCAGATTCTTTTTTCAGAGCCAATACTATAGATTGTTTTTTGGTAAATGATGTCCTCTCTGCATTGGCTGTCCTGACAAGCTGGTCCCAACAGTTTCCTAGGATCACACTGGGGCTCAGTATAAGCTAGGAATAAGTTTCCATGTGGGTTAGTACTTATTTGGGGCCTCACCATTATCTTTTATACCCAGTGAGTGCTAGCTGGCTATTTCCGCCAGGTTTTTCATAACTAGGCATGAACTCCAGCTCTCAATTCTTCATGTTAGACATGGTTCCAAGAGCAGAAATGCCCACTTCAACATCAGCATTACAGGTAACATTTTATACACAAATGTCATGGCCCCATTCTAGAGTCACTGAGCGAGGTTCCCTGAGATTTCAGACCGGCAACATATGGTAATAATCTTCTAGGTGATTTTCATAAATGCTAATGGTTAAGAAACATATCTTAAGTGTTTGGCAGGTGTTGCTTTATTTCCAACTTACTTGTTCATTTCCCTTGATTAGATTTTTATGTCAACAAATTTTTTTCTATGAGCTTGGTTTCACGAGGCTATAGCACTGGCTGTAATTTTTATTTCATTATATTCTCTTGAACATTTATAGACGGTACCTTGCGGTCCTTAAAAACAACCATGATCCTGTATCATACACTTTTCTTACCTACTATTTAGTTATTAGCACAGAAAAAAATCTTCAGAGTAGACATAAGAATCAAGAATGTAGCAGAAAACTTTAAAAAAAAAAAAGGCTCTTTTCAACAGGAAGTACAAGCAGGTTTTGTTTTCCCACAACTTACAATTTCCATTGGCATCACTTGACACAATTTCCATAAGTGGGCCTGCAATACAAAGTGCATGTTTTGCATATTTTTACACAATCTGTCACAATAAAAAACCTATTCTTGTGGATGTTATTTCTTACTTCACTGTTAGAGAATACACATATATACATGGGATTGTGCAATTCTTCATGATCCTAAATCTCTTATTAAATTGATCATTTGTTCTAACTTAAAACTTCAAGACTAACATAAATTAAATAAAACATAAAACTTAGACAAAGCAGGTTTTAAATCCAGGTAATGATAAGTATCACCTCTGTGTTGATATGTGTACCACTTAGTCTCTCTTTTCTCAATCACAAACAAAATTGATGCAGAAACTTACACTTTTGTAAGAATTCAAAATAAGTAAGTAAAATGTCAAGACAGTAGAAATCCAGTATATTATAGCTTTTATTATGAAGTTATTAAATTGGAAAGCCTTAAACTATTACAACTATTAGATACTCTTCTTGCTTAAAAGGAGTATTATCATATTAATCCAAATAACTGTGTTTGATCACAGGGCAAAAGGGTAACTATCTTTCTCTACTCTCTCTCTCTCTCTCTCTCTCTCTCTCTCTCTCTCTCTCTCTGTCTCTCTCTCTCCTTTCATGAGAAAAACATAATTGGCTTCAATATATTTGCTTATGGCCCATTGATTTCTATTATTATTAGTTGGAAAACACAAGTACTTCTATTAATAGAAAAGCTATTGTGTTGCATAACAGTGAAATGTATTTGGAATTACATATCATTGATAACATTTCTTTTTCGCTACAGTTAAATGACAAACTGTAAAGAGTTGCTAGTCTTTCAGAGGCTAGATAACTTACAGTAAAATAATACCAAAATATTCCCAGTGTGTTAAGACACAATTCTTTCATAAAATAAAAGCTGACATTCTAGATAGTTTGAATTTTGATGCAAATACATGGGACTATAAACAAAGCATGCATATGAAAGGAAACAGGCTGCCTTATATGCACTCTAAGGATGAAAACAGCCTCTAAGGCACCTATAAGAAAATTTACCAAAGTTAAATAAAAATAAGTTCAATTAAAATGAAACCAAATGCCTTGAGAAAAATAAAAATG
Organism: Ctenodactylus gundi; assembly: GCA_004027205.1. NCBI lineage: Eukaryota > Metazoa > Chordata > Mammalia > Rodentia > Ctenodactylidae > Ctenodactylus > Ctenodactylus gundi. The sequence goes on along the minus strand of PVKB01000750.1, from coordinate 51,144 downwards.
GGTATAAAAATATGTGCATTACTTGAGCCATCAAAATTTCAAGTTAAAACTGTCAAGGAAAAGCACTTAATCACAAGAAGAGTCTGATTTGGTGGCGGAAACAGGGGTAAGCCCAAGATTTTTTTTATAACTAAAATATAAGGCAATTTCCACTATCTTTTTTGCATGGTGGATATTAATAATAAATTGGCAGCTCTTTTCAAATTGCTTTTAGGGTTCACTGGATGTGGAAAACATAGGAGATTAATAGTGAATTTTATAGCCAATAAAATAATCACTATCTCTATAAGTTTTCCATGGAGATGCCTAATTATTTAATAGTACAACTTACAAAGAGATTATAATTTTAATATAACAAGTAACAGAAACACAGCTAAATTGAAGTCTATCGCCAAAGTAACTTTAACTCACTATTTCATGCCCTGAGTATCTTCAATGCTGTTTGTATCTCTTACCCAAGACAACAGTACAATATCAACAAGGATTAGAGGAAAATACATGCGTAGTACAGAGCAACAAATATTAATTTGAAGAAAGCATCCAGACAAAGAAAAATATTTTACAGGAATAACAATGAATATCCAAAACTGGAAAGGGAGTTAAATTGCTCCTGTTTGCAAATGACACAATATTATGTGTAAAAAAATCCTAAAGATGTCACAAAAATAAAACTGCTAGGCTAACAAACAGTAAAGTTACGGGACACAAACCAAAACACAAAAACCAACAGTGTCTTTACACAAACAGAAAAGGAACTAACCACAATCAATTATCCATTTCTTTTGAAATGGAGAAAACACTCTCATTATGAAACACTACTTAAGAAATCTTTATATTAAAATTTGGCCAAAGGCCTTTATATGAAGCACAACAAAATTTTGAAGAAAAATACCTAAGGCACAAAAATGAATAATATGTTTAAGGATTGAGAGAATAATTATACAAAACAATTTCAGACTCTTCAATCTTGATCAAAACTCCAATTTGAATTTCGTGAATATTCTGATCTTAATTGCTGACTTGTAATGCCTGTGGTGTTGCCTGTGGCTTTCCTCAAGGTGAAGACTACAGCTTTATGGTAACGCTCATTCTATACTTGTAGATTGTTTTGGGTACTTCTCTGCTCTTTGTTCCTCAACTAATAAAAGTTTCAGTTCAGCTAAGACATCTCTGTTGGGTTCACAATTTAATTACACCAAACTTATCAATCTTGAGAAAATTAGGACCTCTACGATTTGTACATGGAGCCATCTGTACTCATGTTTTCTAATTTCTTTCTGATTAATTTTCCTACTTTCCATTAATGTCTCACATGTCTTCCATCAATGACACCAACAAAGTTATTTTTTGTTATCTAATATTTGTTTTTACTTTGAGTAGATTTCCTTCTAATAGCATCTCTGGTTCCTCTCATTTAAAAAATGTAAACATCTCTTAAAGCAGTTATGACAGGAAGTTCTATTCTTAGACTTGTAAGAATTTTAATTATACAGAAGTGTAAATTTTAAATTAATTCTCTAACGCAAATTTGAAAAGTGGGGGTAATCTTTTTGCTGTTGTTGCTAACTTAATTGTATTTTGATGAACGCAGGAATTTCACATGCTAATTCTATGACGGTCACCAAAAACTGACCCTCATACTCAAAATTGCAATTTCTCTGCAATATGCATTTTCTTATTTAGTGATAAAAGACTGTGGGCTGCTCAGGTGGGTGAGGACTAAGACCACATATCTCACCCTTTCTTGTAATATTTATTACCTTACAGAAAACTCATGTTTGCATTTGCACCTTGCATATATTCCAAATTCTGTCTCCTGTAATCACAAGGTCTATTAAAAGCAAAAGTTCTAGCCCTGAGACCTACTTATATACTCAGGACACACAGTCACTCTGTTGTTCTTTTTATGTCTCTTGTCTCATTCCTCCCCCCCCCCCCTTCCTTTTTCTGAAGAGGATTTTCTATGACTTTTATTCGCTTGCATACACATGAAATAGGATTTTTAACACATAGGCTGTAGGGGTGCCTTAGCGATTAAAGTGCTTACCTAGCTGCATACAAGAGGCTGAGGCAGGAACACTGCTGTGATTTCTGGCCAGTCTGGGCTACACAGCGAGTTGTGGACCAGCCTGGACTACAGAGCAAGACTGTCTCAAACAGCCAGCTCATATATTCTACCTAGATTATATTAGTTTTCTGTTCTACAATAGTTAATCTATTTACCTACTAAACCATATAGCTATAATTAAAGTCAAAGCATTGGTTTTTGCCTTTTCATGTTACGTATAAGCAAACAGTTTGTTCTTAATACAGAAAATGATATGGCTTTATTTAGGCATTATGCTGTTTCCTCATTTCCAGTGTTTTTGACACATATTTCCTTAATATAGCATAGGTTTTCCAGTATCATTTTCAATAAAAATGCTGAAAGCAGGTATATTTGCCTTCTCAAAAAAAAAGAGCCCCCCTAGTCTCTACTTTTGCCTGTTGTGTGGTATGTTCACTCAGAAATACATTTTAAACACAACAAACAATATCATACTTTATGATTTGATATACTATTTTACAAGTCAAAATGTTTTTGTAATTTCTGTTTTTTTATTCAAATAGTTTTCGTTTCATTTAAGATCCCTGGAACTCTGTATTCTACCTGGTAATGATGTGTGACTTCTTTTTTGATTGCTTTCTGCTATTAATTTCAGTCTTGTATTAGTACTGTAGTATGCTGTACAGACTTTCCTCTTTATATGCCAGATATTTAAAATAAATGCCCTCAAGTCCTTCTTAGGCTTAGGCTCTTGTTGAAGATAGTCATCTGCTATATTTTTAATGTTTTTCATGCTTAGTGGTATAGTTAAGCTTACCACTTTTTCTAGCATTGAAGTTGTTTTTGTTTTTGTTTTTTGAGGCAGAATCTTGCTCTGTAGCCCAAGCTGCTCCTGAACTCATTATGTATCCCAGGCTAGCCTGGGACTCCAGGCAACCCTCTTGACTCAGCCTCTTGAGTGCTGAGATTACAGGCATGTGGCACCATGCCCAGTTTAGGTGGCACTGGGTGAATTAAACTCAAAGCCTTGTGCTTTCTAGTGTTAATTTTGATTATCTACCTTTCCTTGGGCAATGAGTACCACTGAACTACAACAGTATTTTTTTCCTTTAATGTTTCATAGTTATGGCTCTATATTTATGATTGCTTAAATTGAATATTTTTAAGAACTGTAAGAAACATTTTGGATTTTTTTAATAACCAGATATTTGTCAGTACCAGTCATTGTTTTCCTTTATTTTAATTAATGTCTCTTTCAATACTCACCAAAATTAAGTGGTTTTTGCTACATTAAATTTATTTTTCAATTTGTATTTGTTTTTATTAATTAGTAGTTATTTCCTTTTCCAGTAGTGTGAATTTTGCCCTTTATTATAACCAATAAAAATTTCCATTTCATGTTGCATTTTTAATCTCTAAGTGTTTTCCTTGTCTCCTGTAGCTCACATTTAATCTTGCCTTCACCTTCCAGACCTTCTTTTAATTTTTTTCATCACTTTCTTCTCAGTAGTCACATTTGACTGCTATTGGTTAGCTGTTGCTGAGAACAGAGGGGATGCTTTCTAAATGTGCATCTAATTCTATTTCTCTTCCTAAACTGTGTTTCCTTTACCCTTCTCCATAGCATTATAGTTCTCTTGTTTCAGGCCATGACTCATACATCATGAAGGGTTTTCCAATTTCATTTTTTAAAAAATCATTGCACCTACATCAAGTACTGAACTTACTCATTCTTTAAAACTCCAACTACAATAGTCAGGTTATAATGCAGTAACAGACCACCACAAAAGTCCAGTGGCTTAAAGCAAGCGTTGTCTTCCTCATCCCATGTGGCCGCATTAGTGGCCGGCTCTGCTTTGTGTCATTGACACTCCGAATCTCGACCAATTAGGCCTCCACCTTCTAGACCAGTGATCACAGCATAGGAAAGAACATGGGGCATAGTTGCTCCAGCTCATAAAATCCTGTGCCCAGAAGTGATGAATGTCGCTGTGCTTATATTCCATTGCCCTAGCAAGCCTCATAGCCAGGCCTAACTTTCAAGAGGATGACATTTACATTTGTACCGTGTACCCAGACAGAGAACTAAAGATAGCCACAACCCACAAATGATGACCACACACACAGAAACGGATAACACAGGCGAACTCTCTTAGGTTCTATGACTGTTGTCTATATGGTATTACTATCCTTTTTTTAAAAAAAAATCTTAAACAAGACAAATTATCAAACATACTTTCTAAACATGATGATTAGCACTATTTTTCTAGCGTGGATCTTCTGAATAGAAGGAAACTTGTGTTCTGCTCTATTTAACTATATTTCTTAGTTAAGAACAAGTCTTCCCTCCAATAATCTGAAGAGGTTGACTCACTACTTCTCCATATAATCTTGTTTATTTGAGTTATTTTGCTTATGCCAGATATTAATTGCCCCTGGCTTTTTCAGAGTGAGAGAGAGAGAGAGAGAGAGAGAGAGAGAGAGAGAGAGAGTGTGTGTGTGTGCTTGACAGCTACTGTGTCAGACAGCAGCTTTAACTTTCTGATAAAGTTTTTCTTATGGCTAAGAAATTTCTTTGACACCTGCTATACTTCAGGATCTGGAACACACTTTATTTATACCAGCCCCTCTAGAAGAAGGACATAATATTAAGGTCATATGAGGCTAGTCTATCTTTGTATCTTCTGAGTAGCCTGTCAATTAATATTTCTTTAGCAACGGAGAGAAAGCGCTAACTCCAAGGAGTGCTGACCCTCACAATAAAGGAAAGGAGCAGCAGAAAATCGATATAGCACCAGGTGGAAGAGGGCAAGGGTGCTGGAGCAGCTGGAGCAAGCTGCTCTGGCAGGATAAGGGAAGAGCAGCTTCAGTGGAGGGAAAACCCGGGTATGCCCATTCCTCTGGCATGGCTGCAATGCTAGGTGAATGGGCACAATGTATTTTAGATGGAGACAGAGTTGCTAATTAGTGAGTTCGGAAGTGAGGGCACAGTGCAGGCTTGGGGTAGAGAAAATATATTAGATATTAGATATTTTATTTGAGAGGAAACAATGCTGTTCTCAAGGCTTCTGCACACCAGAAATAAATAAAAGGCTGCCGGTGGTTTCCTCAGGAGTTCTGTATACGGGTGTTTCAGAGTTCTAGGCAGACAGGGATGACATCCCCTTGGTGGCTTCGTAATGAAGATTCAATCTGCAGGTCCAATTAATGAACTTTACCCCTTTTATACTTCTGGAGACAAAAGTTTCAACTATGATGATAAATGTGAGCTTTCTGAGCATGGGCACTGAACCCCCAAAAGTGTGATAGACAGGAAGATAAAAGTTATTGTCTAAGAAAAGTCTTTGTGGGGTAGGAAAGCAGAAAGTATTTAGGAGTCAATTTATTTGGAATTGATAGAAGGAGAAAGAAGAGAATGAACATTACTCTGCAGTAACAGAGCACAATTGTAATACAGATTGACTAATAAAGGGCACTTTTTAATCAAATAATTGAAGATTGGGAGAACCATTACCATTTCCATTGCTGGGAAAACATCCACAACTAACAGGATAGAGTTTTATTTTGGTTCATGGTTTTAGAGGTTTGAGTTCATGATTGGCTGCTCCAAAGCAAAGTAGCATGGTGGCAGGTCACACAGAGGACAGCTACTCTAGGGAGGCCAGGAAGGGGGGAAAGTCCGAGAGAGAGAGAGAGAGAGAGAGAGAGAGAGGCAGAGACAGAGAGAGAGAGAGGCAGAGACAGAGAGAGAGAGAGGCAGAGACAGAGAGACAGAGATAGACAGAGACACCTAAGTGGACCTACATATGAAAATACACCTAAGTCACACATCAAATCTACAAGATTCTGTGACCAATCCCACGTCACAATACCTGAGACTTTTAGGGGACATTTTAGACTATAACAGTATAGATATAGATATCGGAAATCTTGATGACAGCAATGATAAGAGTCAAATATCTGGAGATGAGAATTGAAGTTATGGAAGGAAAAAAAATCACAGCTATATGAAAATGTGTGTGTGTGTGTGTGTGTGTGTGTGTGTGTGTGCTTACTTATGCACACATATGCCACTTATCCCACCACATCTGTACAACAAATAGCATTTGTGGCAAATTCTAACAAAAATGGACATTGTTTGACTGTACCGGAGTATGTGTGCAATTGATTTACTGGTGAAAGATAATTATTTGTTTGTGAATTTATAAGCTGTTAAACCTAGAATATCTACAACTTATTCTTAACAAAAATTTACCTTATTATAATCTTAATTAATCAAGTTTTAAGACAAATCACATAATACACACTCACACAATACTCATTACTCACAAGGAAAGTTTGTAATATTGCTAAACTTATTTTATTTCTAAAGAAAAATATAAACAAATAAATGAAGATCTTTAAAGTTGAATAAAGTTAAAATTGCCCCTAAGTTTTGAACTAGTTGAATCAGACTTTTCTCAACATGTAATCAAATATTATACTATATTTTAGGCCTGTAGAAAACTCCACTTCTTTCAGGCCAGGATAATAGTGCAGAAAGTAGTGTAATGCACTCAAGTACTAGTAAAGGGCTCTCTGGTGACCTGATGAGTGGCTGGAATTTCTAGGACAATGCCCATTATTTAAAGCATAAATAAGATCTGTTTTAAGTGCCAAAAATGGCAGAATAATCATAATATTGGAAAATAATTTGCTCTACATTGCATTTTATTCTTTATTTTAGGTTATTCACTTCTGAGTAGACTTTTATTACTTACAAAATCCTTTCTCCCTTTCTTTCATACGCATTTCATGATGTTTCTATCTAAACTCCGAAATGTTAACATCACAGTTTACTATTCCTATTTTCTAAATTATTTAAGGAAAAGCACTTTCTTAGAACAAAAACACGGAAAGAACACTAAAAAAATCTTTTCTTTTCTCCAAAGAGAAAAGTTTTGAATTCCAGTAAGTATTCTCAAAGAACACAGAGGAAATTTTGAGATAGAAAAGGTTGGACATTCCCTGAAGATGGAACACATGATCATTGCTTATACGGCATTGCTCAAAAGAGAAGTGTAGTTGCAAGAGACAAAAATATCGAAATAGGGCCTACTGAAAAAGAGACTTCTGTTAGTATCGGAGATGTTCTGACTAAACAACATAGTGTCAAGAGAGGCCATTTTGGAAATCAACTTGTGGAGATTTTAACAATGATTTTCAAAAATATACCACATACATAAAAATATTCCACAGAATATGAATTTGAGGTCAGTCTGTTTCTATGTAAGTTCCACATTTATTTTAACAATAAAACAAACACAGCCCAGGTTCTTCTATAGGTTTTAAGTTAATAAAATTCAAAAGTTTGCTTAATAATTTGGGGAATCTTTCTCTCTGCAAATTGATTAATCTCCTCAACACCTATGCAACAAAATAGGACAGAAAGGTAATATTTTTCATTTGCTTTATTTGGATTAAAACACTGCTAGAAATAAAAAAATTGAAAGCCACACTGTGCAGTTCTAAGGGTACCAGGATGTTCCATTAATAAATTGAAATAAAAGAGAGGAAGCAGTCTCAATGTTAATCTTCAAACTGTTCACGATTTGGGGGAAGTGCACAGAAACACAGACAGGAAGACAGCATTTGTTCTTTCACAAGAAGGGTGGCACCATCCCCAAGCCTCCTCTGCACTTGTGTTTTTTAAATAAAATTGAGATTGTGCTTGTAATTATTTACTTATCTCTGCACTGTACACTTAAAACTTTAATTATTCATGTGGCAGTCTAATAAAGCATTCAAAGGATGGAGAGAAGTATAAATAAAACACTTCTTAGGTTTAAGAGGGCATGACCTTGTCCCAGTTTTTCACTTCTAAAGGTGAAAATAAAGACATCAAACTATTTTGGTCTAGGGTTATATATAGAAAGAGCATTAATACAATTATAAGGTCAAGGCCATATTCTCTTCAAGTGTCAAAATGTGTAAGGAAAGTTGAAATATGAAAAGCTTGAATTATGAAAGAAACACTCTCGGATAAACTATAGCCAGGTCAAGAACAAACCTAAACTGCATTTAGCAAGCTTTCTTTTAAAAATTAAAGGTCAACAGTATTCGCTAAAGATTATGTCGATTAAACTCACTTTTGTAGTAAGCCCTGCTTCTGTTAAATTTCATGGTTCTGAAACTCTTTTGAAAGAATACTTTCGCTTTCTCCTCTGTAGTTATCCTCTCAAAATTCATTCTCTCCCTACTGTACATTCCTTGCTTTCCTTTCTACTTTTTATCCTGACAAATTATCATTCAGAACGAGCCCTCCATACGCAAGAGAAGAAAGCAGACATGGACACCAGGGTGGAATTTCATGTAGCCAGTACAAACTGACTTTACACGGCCCAAAAGAAATAGAAAACTTGTGAAACCCCCTTGCAGACACGGAAGCTTGGTGTGCTGCTTGATGAACCAAAAAGTAGTTCCAGAAAAGTTAGGGTGTGTCCATGTTGCCATGGGGCCTTCAGTGCACACTCTGCTCACATAGATTTCACATGATATCTACTGCATTAATTGGTTGATGTATACTATAGAAGTTGAAAGTATAATCTGTAGAGAACTTCCTGGACATTTACCCAGGCTTCACAAATTTCAAGTGTGAACAAATGCAAGAAATTTAACTTCTCTGAGCTCCATTTTACTATAATACAGACAATTTATCTCTCCCAGTGGTCAAGAGAATGCTGGATGCCATTGAACAGAAGGGACAGGCACAGAACACATGACTCCTACATTGTAACTCTATTAGGTGACTTATGTTTTTAAAATGTAAAACAATGTTTGCAAATATATTACAATGTATTTATAATCATTACAATTTTTCCAACATTTATGTTATTTCTATGTTTCCCTCTTATATATTTCTGTAATTCACCTCATGATTATATTTCAGATTAGTTAAGTTATAAAACTAGAAGAAGAATTATTGGATCAAATCAGCACCTTTAAAAATAATTTGAGGGCTGTAGGAATAGCATTGCGTTTAAAGTGCTTGCCATGCAAGCACAAGACCCTGAGTTCATTTGATTCCCCAGCACCAGCACCACATAAGCCAGGCATGATGGCACATGCCTGAAATCCCAGCAGTCCGGGAGAATGAGGCAGAAAAATTGCCATGGGTCCAGGGCTGGCCTGGGCTACACAGTGAATTCGGAAGCAGTCTGGGTTACAGAGTAAGACCCTATCTTAAAATAGGTTTGATACTTACTATTAAACTGCTCTCCCTTTGAAGAAAAATTTAATATAAATGTCTAATAGTCATAAAACTTTCTCATCTCTAGGAATATTTTTTCTAATGCTCTCAAAACTAGCAAGTGAAAATAGACACACACACACACACACACACACACACACACACACATATTATATTTTTTCCTTATTAAAAAGTTTTGACACCCTTTCAATTTTACTTACCATCTTTGTACTAATGGGAAATATGGTTAAATCACTATAAATTAGCATTTCCTGATTTATTTGAAAGTTGAAAGTTCAATTTTATATTAAGGCTTTTGTCTGACTTGTCATGTTATTTAAATACATTTTTCAATCTTTTGTATTTAAGACTATTTGAGTCAAAAAGATCAGTCTTTCTTCTAGCCTCAAACAATGATTTTATGCTTCAAAAATCATTGATTCATCCAGACATAAATGATTCCCTGAATATTAATGTCTTTATTTTTGTATTAATTTTTAACTTACTTTAATTAAAAACATAGCAGTAGCTTGAATTTTAGTGTGATTTTTTTCTTCTTCACATGGTATGTGAAAAAAACACTGCATAAGTTGGTTTATATATATATCAACATTTCCAAGATTTTATCATCATAATAATTTATCTTCCTGTTGGTATTTCTACTTGAAAAGTTTATATTTTTTCTCTTTAAAAATACAATCAAATATATTTACCTATTCATTCTTTATGTCAAATTTTAAGTCAAACCCAGGCTAAAGCAAATAAAATCAGATGAAACATCTCAAGAAATAATCATAACATGTAAATATTTTAAAAATTACATTCGATTTGTCTACATTACTTGAAATATTAATTTTGGTGGAACAGATAATGTTAAAGACTGATGAACAAGAACATTACATTAATGATTTACTATCTCAAAATATGACACAAAACTAGTATTTTTAATGCTTTGGAAAGACATCAATTTTTACTATATACTCTCTGGCAAGATTGGAAATTGGTATTTCCACTACTATACGTCTGCAACGCATTTATGTAGTGTACCTGCCTTTAGCACGATGAAGCAGATTGGTTCTGACACTAATGTCTTTATGTGTTATGTAACAGAGCATGTCCTGGGGGCACTGCAGACATCATTACTCTTTCCCCAGAGTCAGCCAAATTTTGACCACTGTAGTGTAAGTCCTCAGATTACCCATGTACCCTCAACTCACACAATACACAAAAATGCCTTCACATGCAGTGGATTAATTAGTTTATCATTTCATGGATTCTGAGTCTCTTATCTCTGGACGGAGGTTCCCACTTTGGCTTGTTTAGCTACTGCTCTTATAATGAATTTCCCTCCTCAGAAATGTTGAGCAAAAATTAGATATGCACAACAATTTTCTAATCAAATGCCATAATACCAATTACTTGAGCAGCTTCTGTTTTGACACTCTATAGTAGAATCTGGTAAGACAAAATTAAGTAAAAGTGCTCATAAAGAGAACATTTCATTATCTCACAAGGATACAGATCTCAAAATGTTAAGAGGGACAACATGAATAGTACTAAAATTAATCTATGACTAATTTTCTATTTATTCTGATGTGAAAAATAATTCATTGAAGATTTCCAAATATAGAGGCTGGAGGAATGGCTCTGTGGTTAAAGCACTTGCTTAGCAAGCGCTAAGTAAATTGCTAAGTACCTGAGTTCAATTCCCCAGCACCACATAAAACGGGCATGGTGGCATAAGCCTGTAATCCCAGCACTCGGGAGGCTGAGACAGGAGTATTGTTTTGTGTCCAAGGCTATCCTGGGCTCCATAGCAAGTTCAGGACCACCCTGGGCTGCAGAGTAAGACCTTGCCTCAAAAAAAAGAGAAAGATTTAAAAATATATGCCGTATTAAACCTATTTCACAAGAAAACAATTACAAAACAGACAATTTAAGAGCTTTAGGGCAAAGGCAAAATAACTGAAGACTAAGAGATGTAGGTGTGTCATTCATAATAACCAGCACTAGGTAGAAAGAGAGGGTGAGCAGGAGGGAAGTGTCGACAACGTCTACAACCATGGGGCAGACTCAAAATATCCTCAAAGGATAGTTCTATGGAAAGGAATAAGAAAAGATTAAACAAACTCCAAATTACTGAAACCAAAATGGGAATTGTTAGGCAACATAATTAAAGAGCTCAGCATTAGTATTGACATTAGAATTATCTGGATTCAGAAATGAAAAGATTTTCTCAGCATGAATCATCTCTGTTTATTCATTCCTTCATTTGTATCCTCTGCTCTTGGTATCTCTTTATTTTGTGGCATTGGAGGGCTGCTGAAGTTCCAACCTGAATTATTTTCATTCCATCAAAAAGTTAGTTTCTTTTGCCTACAAAAGCCTCCAATCTATCTATCTTTATAGGTTCACAGTATTCCATTATGTATAAATACCATAGTTTGTGTATCCATTGGTCTGTTGATGAGTATTTTGGTGTCTTCCTCATTTTAGCTATTGTTAGTTATGCTGCTATGATCATGGGTATACATGTATCTCCGTTATGTGTTGTTTTTAACTTTTTTGGAAATTTTGCCAGGTATCACTGGCAATGGGAAACCATCATGCTTAGTGAAGTAAGTCAGAAGCAGAGGTGAAATATGGAATGGTTTCTCTGATATGAGAATCCTTGATCACAATTACCTCATAGAACTTAATGTGGAAAACAATAGGAACTGAAGGAGGCGTGGGGGAGGGCCAAAAGGAGAGAGGGGAAGGTCTTGTAACTTTGCCATGATATGTATGTGCACAAAACGACCACAATCTATGTGAACTTTATATTTTTCACTTATACATATCAGTAAAATGGGGGAAAATTTAGTTTCTTTCTGTCTGTAGATCATATTTCTCAAGCATTTTCATTATCACTCCCCTCAAGAGTTTTTTAACACAGTTTTTTTTTTCCGATTTGTCTTTTGACAGGGAAATTTAAAAAGTGAGATGATGTCAGGGGGAGGGACAATTGGGCCGCCCTTGGGAAAGCCACAGACCATTGAAATATCTAAGCCATTCTCATCCTTTCAGAGCCTATTTCCTTCTAACTCCTTGTGTTGGATCTCTTTCCCACTGAGAATACATCTTCTACCCAAAGTCCCACAAGATCTTGAGATGAGTGGCCCTAACTGCATTCAATCCCAAAAGACAGAGTCCTTAATCTCTGGGCCACAGACAGGTACCAGTCCATGGCCTGTTAGGAAGTGGACCACACCTCAAGAGATGAGTGGCTAGCCAGTATGTGAGGCCTCCTCTGCACTAAGAGCTGCTCCTGCTTCTTCATATTTCCACCTCAGCACTGGCCACCCAACCCCCACCACTGTCAGATCACCAGTGGCATTAGATTCCCCTGGAAGCACAGAAATGTGAACCCTACTGTGAACTGCGCATGCACACAAGGGACTTGTGTACTTCCTATGAGAATCTATGCCTGATGATCTACAGCGGAGCTCAGGAAATAATACCAGTGACACTTCCCACTCCACCATGCTCAAAACAAAAACAACAAACACAAACAAACAAACAAAAAACCTTTTTCACAAAATTTGTTACTGCTGCCAAAAAAGCTGAAAACGATTACTGAAACTAATCACCCAGGGGATTTAGATTGCGTAGGCTTGGTAATGTGTTGTCCTGCAGGTGAAAATGCAGTCAGCACCCCAGTAGTCAAAGAGCAGAAAAGTTTCACAATAAAGTGATGTTCGTGGTATTATGCTCAAGAGAACAATAAACAGATGCAGAGGGAGTATTAACAGAGAGAGAGAGAGAGGGAGAGAAAAGATACAGACCCATCACAGGAGGCTTTAAAGAAAGGTCTGTCTATACAAAGTAACCATCGGGAAAGCAGAATGAAAAAGGGACTGGCTAAAGGCAAGTAGCTTATATGTTATTGTAGCATGCAACACCCATAAAGATGATGAAATAAGGAGCACAGACAAAAGTAAAAGGAGGAATGAAGCAGAACCTCTGAAACAGAATAGACAGATTTGGTGACCAGTTGATTAGAAAAGATAAAGGGAAACTGGAAGATTAGAAGTCTTACTTTAGCTAGTGTTAACCCAAATCATAATGACAAGCCAGTGTGAAAGAATGAAGGGCTCAGGGAAATAATTGTTTGTTTATGGGAATTTGATGACTTTTAATATCTTCATGCAGAGTTGACCCCGAGGAAGCTGAAAATTCAGGCATGGTTATGAAGAGAAGCATCTGGTAAAATCTGCAATTGAAAGACACCAACTCGTAGATGTTATCTGAAGATGTAAAAGGTGATGAATTACAGAGGAAACTGTGCACACACAGCATACAATACTTAAATCCAGGAATTTAAGAGCATGTTATCTGGAGAGAGGAAACAAAAAACACTAAAGAAATCTCACAGAGAAGTCCACATCAGTTGACCACAATATCAGAGGAGGCAGACAGGGCAGAAATTCAAAAACAGAAGGAGCTGTGTTGACATTGCAAAATACCACAGAAACTTAAGATAACATATGATATTAAAATACTTGAGATACAAAACATTAAGGAAGGAAATATTTATTTTTGCTCAAATTTTCAGAAGGTCACATTCCACTGATGAATAGCTAGCTAGAAATGGTGCAACCACATGGTAGTGCCAGAGTCCAAGAAAGAGGTCCTCGCAGCATGAGAAAACAGAGCCAAGTCAGAGGAAGGCTGGAACAAGCAGGCACCTCCCCAGGACAAGTGCTGTCCAGCCAGGTCCTACCTCCCAACAGTACACAGTATCCAGAGGTCTGTGAGACTTCTGGGGTACACTCCAGATACAAACTATGAAATTTCGACTTTGCAACAGTACTATAATTAAAGCAGTAAACCAAGAGTTAAAAATTGTGTCAATAAAGGTAGTTTTCTCTCAATAATCTTGATATCAAAAGGAGATTTAGAGTGAAAGATCCAAGTTCTTAAGTGCATTTGTTTCCAGTCAACATTGGAGTATGGTCTGAATTTAAGTTTCACTTTTTACAACTACACAGTCTTCAGCAACTTATCCAGATTCTCTGAGATCCAGTAGCTCATTAATGAACTGGACTAATGATAGTATTTGTCATGCAAGATCTCATTTTATCTTCATGAATGAATTAAATAAGTGATATAAAATGTAAAGTACAGTGCAAGTTACAGGAACACCTAATGTGCTCCCTTCTATTATTTTTGAACTGAGAAAAATTCTGAGAAAATTACAATATTGATTATACTAATGGAGCAGAATAACTGACACAGCAATGTGCGGATGGAAGCAAGGACTGTTCTAAGTGCCCAGCACTGGAAAGCAAACCTTAAGTAGGATGAAATGCAATTACCTATCAATATAGAAGGCAAAATTGAGAAAGTGGACGGAGGTTCAGGGGAAACCTGAGGTGGGAAGGGAACCATGCAAACTGCTAACATCAGAACATGTTGATCAGTCAATACAGATTCAGACAACTTTGCCTCCAGAATGAAGAAAGTGAGGTTGGAGAATTGAAGTAATGGGGAATTATGGAACAGAAGACGTGGTGAGCACTCGAGGGCACAAGAAGTTCAGTACAAATGTTTCTGACTGAGAGAGGAACCAAGAGGAGCGCTGAGTGACGTGGAGGTTGAAGAAATTGACTCACCATCTGCAATTTTTTGTAATATTTTGAGAGGAGAGAAACAAGAAATAAGTAGCAGTAATTGACCAAAACTATCAGCAACACATGACTAGAAGGAAAAAAAAAAAGAAAAACCCAGGAAAATCTTATATTTTTTGAGAAAAAAGAATCATAATATATTATAATAGACATCGCTAAAGAAGTTTAATACTGTGTGAAACAAAGATGTGGATAAGTAATTAGAAAACTGGAAGTCATCATGACAAGAAAGGGAAATGTCATTGGAAATGAGACAAATGGACATTTAGTAGTTTTAGTCAGGCAAGAACTAGTCAGAGGTTAATTCTTGTGTGTGTAGTTTTGAAAAATTAAAATACCTAGGTTTCTAAAAGCATGAATAATTTCCCCATAAATGATTGAAGAGGTTACCTAAAATGCCTGCTCTGCAGGCTTTCAGAAATTGTTCAATTACATAAAATATGCCAAGAATTAGCATAAGCAAAAACTGAATTTATAAATACCATGCAGCTGCCCAATTTAAAAATCATGAAAGATAATAGCTGTAATTTTTAAAGATACATTGGGGGTAAAAAAAAAAAGTCAAAGCTATTTTTAGACAAGTATTTACTACATGTACGGACCTTTCAAGATTTATGAAATATCATGTAGAACACTTGAAGAATTATATAATTCAAAACATATTCTTGGCTAGATATCCTTAGGTTAAAATGTTCCCATAATAACATCTGTTGAATGATATGCTATATTAAATCATAAATAATTCAACCAAAATACTTAATATATTAAACATTAAATAATATGCAATATTAAAATAGCTTTTCTAGGAGTCTAATATCACATGAAAAATTATTATAGATTACTTGTTAAAAAAAGAAAACTGAAAGACACATAAAAGTTGACCAATGGTCACTAGCAGTCTTCAAACACTATATAAACAAGAATTTTTTACTAAAATGCAGTCAGAACCTGGGAGTAGCATTTAACATCTAAGACCCAAAAGAACATGATAAAGGCCACAAATCTTCCCACACATATGTAATTAAGTATTGCCCCTTGAAGAACACATACTCAAATTGAATAGATGTGGGGAGGAATAGCATGGTTACTACTCAAGGATGACATACAGATTCACAAAAATGTAATTAAGCACAAATAGTTTTCCCTATAATGTCAAGAGTTTACAGATTTCTTTATAGTGAGTGGGCTCAAAAACAATGAGTTATAATCACCTGCTGTGAAAAATTGTGTTCCTCAGTAATCATCTGATGACCTCTTACACAAATATTGACAAAACTGTCTCATTCAAAACGATGAAAACAGGTCTGGGACCAAAAAGCCATGCAAACCTTATACCGTAGATAACTTTAAATCAGATAGGGATGAGTTTGCCATGAAATATTTCAATTTCTAGCGCATTTTTTTAAATGAGGCATCTTAGTCGTGCAACTTACTTAGTCTTTTGCAAAATACCACAGGTTTTACCATAAACACGGTATTATTTATTATTTTTAGACATTGAATAACCACAAAACTCTTTGATTTAGGAATGATAGATCCCTGGCTTAGACATCTTGGTTTAAAGGACCTTGGACTTCATAAAACATAGACACACATTTTAAAAAATACACATTTCCTGTTAGATCCTATGCTCTAAACTCAACATCTCCTCTCATAAGTTACACTAACAAGATCTTAAGGAAAACACCTTCATACATCTCCCATCCTGGGTCATTGAGACTAATGAAAACTACTGCTAAATATCATCAGGGCTTGTGAGTTATCCTTTAGCTGTTATCAGAGGTCATAATTACTGTTGAGCACAATGAAAATTTGAGAGGAATAGGAATTAGTGTTCCAGTAGGGGAAAGTCAAATAAACATGTCAGACATCTTTACTCTCCTCAAACGTCTTTTCTCTCAGTCATCATGAACAGAGTAAATTTATGCATAAAGAATTATTTCCTAATGGTCCCTATTACTTATTTCCTTTTTAAAATGTAATTGATAGTCCAGAAATACTCGCAAATAAATACACAGATACTGTTGGCCTTACAGTTTTTCCCTTACTTTACAGTATCATTTTTATGACCATGTTGTCAGTCTTCTGATATAAGTTTGCCCCATGTAAATAATACAGAAACTTTGATCAGTTTCTACTTCCATTTAATGTAAAAACAAATATATCGTGTTTTATTTTTTTACAAGCTATATCACTCTTATTTCAACCACTGTTTCTATTTTTCCTTTTTCTTAAATTTTAGTATTATCAAGTTACTGTACATTTCTTTCTTTCCTTTACTAAATATGAACATCTGTTTCTCTGTTCTTTCCATGGTCTCCATTCCAGAATAACTAAATCTCTTCATGGGTCTACTGTTATTTTGTAAAGACAAGTGCATGTTTTTCAACCACAACGTCTCCATCCTGCTATTATTCATACCCTCTCTCACTTCTATGGCCCCACACCTCAGTTAGAGATCTTTAGAAAAATTCCTCCTTCTTCCAACTATTTTTTTCTGAGATTAGTTATGCTATTTATATCTGAGCTATTATTAATCTTTGATTGTTATGTACTTTTTAGTGTCCTTAATTCACACATACTGTCATGTTTCTGGGAAATATGTCATTTACACTTATAAACTATCACTCACTCCTGGTTTACCTTCACCTTTTCTTAATGTGTGTACCATGTAGTTATTTACTTACAGTCTATATTTAAATATTTTCTTCAGACAGGGACATGAATGGTATATTTTGACTTTTTACATCCTCAAATATTTTTTGTTTCATTTAAACATGGGAAAGGCTACATCGATTGGGTATAAGAACATCATATGGCAGAATTCTTTCTATGTCTAGAAATTATTTTACTGTTTTCTATCTCCAAATATTATTTTAAAATAATACAATGAGCTTCTTTTAAGTAACTGAATTGATTTTGTAGAAATTCCTAACGTTTCCTCCTTACTCTTACAATTCAGGACACTTGCCCATCTACCTCATTCTTTTCTCACAAATTCAGCCTTTGCATTCTGCCCAATCAGCTACTTCTTCAGCTCCAGGGTGCCTTAATCCATGACTGAATCTTGTCTCATTTTTCAGCTGTGTGATTCTCTCCCACTGAAATGCCTTTATCTGCATGAAACAAGCACTGGGTACATTCTGCACATCTCATACAAGTAATTCCCTACGTGCTATTCTTCTCTATACTTTTCCTTCTGTTTTTGAACCATGCAGTAAGTCTTCTCACTTTTCCAAAATCTCCAAAATCGCATCTGCTCTTAAGTCCTAGATTTTATTGATTTACACATTTTTCCTTACTTTTAACCAGAATACTACCTTCCGGCATCGTCGTCTGTATCTACTTATTATGTCCTTTCTTTTACCCATTTCTAGGCCATCATAAGTGAATTTAATTATTTCTCTTGTTTTATCTCTTTGGGTCTCAACACCACAGCAGAATGATACCAATCGGGTCAGTGATCTCACAAGGGTTGGTAGCAAGGACAGATGAATGGCTAGCAGCGAGCAAGGCTCCACCCCCTGTCAGTGCACTCCTTTTATTGCTGCTGATGTGACAGGTTGTGGAACTCCACTCCAGTCCATGCCTGCTCCCTTCTTCCTGCTGTTCAGCATCTTAAAAATACCCTCCAACAACCTACTAGTCTATGGCATAAAAAGGACCTTCCTGCTCCATCCATGGAATGGTCTTCAACTAAACCAGTGCCGGGTATCGGAAACATTAGGCACCACTGCTATACGACTGTAGGTGGTGATGGTACTAAAGATGGTAGATAGTAGAAATTGCTACCTGTCCCCATCATGCTCTCCCCAGATAACGTCTGAAACACCTTTGTAGAATTGGCTTACATCTTAGGAGGAACTTTGCCTGCATACCTCACCTCTTGGTGGCTTCTAGAGAGGTATGACATAAGACCTGGCATAAACATTTAGTTAATCCCCATCATTCCCACACCAGGGACCACAGGATTCCATGGGCCAGGCCTTTCTAAGATCCATCACTTTCTGACCCTGCCCACAGGCTCCTTGGTTGCTGGCACATAAGGGAATACCCACACCTGTCATTATCTCTGATGCTCATAAGGCCTCAGAGGACAGTAAAAATAGGACAGCAAGGAGTAGAGAAGGAAGGGTGCAAGGGAGAAGTGGTGAGTCACTGAATTCCTTCCAAGAACACGACCACTTGTGCACACACACACACAGACATGAACACTTTGCCTTGATCACTGATTGTTCATAATGCCAAGACATTTAGCTCTAAGATTAGATTTTTCTAGATTTAAAACCTCAATAGTACAAAACTAGAATAAAGAAGAGGAATGAAAAATGTGAAATTTACCTAAAAACTGCTATTTTTTTATTTTCCAAAAGAAGTTTCTAAGTATAGTCTCATTCTTAACCATTCTTTAAAATAGAAGAATTTTTTAAAGCTAAAGAAAAAAATGTTTACAGGATATTTATGAATATGGGAGCCAAAATCAGATATGAAACATTAAACTCAGTGTTTTCTAATTTAAAAAATAATCGCAGTTTACCTCTATCATGTGCTTACAATAAGCCAGGCAATGTGCTAAGTTATGGGTAGGAATTATCCACTGACGTAATCACACGCAGGAAGAACTGCTTTTATAGCTCTCTATGAAAGTAATGAGGTGTAGAAAAGAAAAAAGAGAGAAGAGAAGATCACATAACTATTATTAAGTAATAAGTAAGTCTGTAATACCCAAATGTCAGGCATCAAAGGTTTTGCCCTGGTTAGATGTGCACTATTCACAACATGAGACCATTCTGGGATAGAGTTCATGGTTCAACATGAGGGTATCTATAACTAAGTATCTTAATAGAAGCAGAATTTTAAAAGATTATAGAATCTCTTGGAAGAGTACTTGATAAAATTTCAAAGTAGTACTAACAGTGATTACAACTCAGGGGAAAGGAACAGAAAAACACTTCCTTTATGAGATGAGAAACTTCTAACTCAACTCAAGAACCAACTTGAAAGTAAAATAATTATGATGCTCCTAATAGGACAATAATTATCATCAGCACTGTTCAGCACATTACACAATTGATAATTAATGTATAAATGTTTGAATGAAAAATGAAACAACCATTAATTATGGACTGTATTAGGCAGTGTAACAACAGACACAACAACTACAGGAAAATTTCTACTGGAACTAATATTTCATTAAGAGGTCCATTTGCTAAATAAAGACAGGGAGCTTGGTGACATCTATGTACTAAGAATAAGATTTATAACTGAAATCCATTCATATAAACAATATTAATAAAATCAGTAGTAAATAACATAAATATGTACAACTTGGATAGAGAAATCTACAAGTCAACTGGCTAATATAAGAGAAAATAAAACGAAAAGAATTTTCAGGACCCTATGACTTGTTTCAATATTCAATTCTTTCCAATTATCTATGTATTCAGTGGAAGTCTGATAAAAATTCCAACAGATTTTTTTTCTAATGGATTTGACAAGTTAACTAAGAAACAGGAATACATATGAAGCATTTGCGGGAAATAAAAGCATGTGTTAGGCCCTCGGGGGACCTTGATCTTCCACATACCACAACACCTTCTGAATCCGTTTTAGCCACGATCATCAATACCTATGTGGCCAAAACATCAGCAAAATGAATTTTAAAGTGGAAGCAATCATTAAGAGTGAAGACTCTGAGCAGCAAAACGATCTGGGCTTCAATATGACCTTGACACTCATTACTCTTGTGACCCTGAACAAGTCATTAAGCCTCTCTGTGTAACAAGTTCTTCTTTGATAAGATAAAGATTAGAGTTGGAATAATAGTACCTATTTTTAAATTTTTATTACAAAGCTTAAACAAATATAAAGTACTCAGAAGAGGGGACATCACAAAGAACTACATAATGTTAATTATGATTACTACTATAAAAAATTCTGAAATAAAGGAAATCCAGGTGTCTTACCCTTCTGTTTCACTAGAAAATTTCAACATTTTTTAAGTTTGGAATAGATAATTTAAACTAGTTAGAAGACTCCAGCTTCAGGACTATCAAGGGTACTTCTGGGGGTGTTGAATGCACTTTTGTTCTTACATTACTGGGCATAAAGGAAAAAATTGTCTCTAGTTAATCATTTAGTTGCATAAAGATAAAACAAGAATTGTATCCGCAATAGACATGCTTTAAAAAACTGTGCAAAAAGTCTATCTCTAGTAATGTACATATTCTGGTAAGATTCAGCCATTTGTCTGCTCTTGACAAGCATGTTCCAAATCATGTGGAAACAAAAGAATCAAATTTTTCTCCTCTCAAAATTCTCCTCTTATTTGCAAAGATTCTTCAGAAATGGCAAAGTATCTATCATATAACTAATGACATCTAATAATAACCATTATCCGTGTGTCCTCAAAACAGCATATTCCAACACGGTTATGTCATCTTTCCCTCTTCCTGAGCAGTTCTAATCCTCTGACATCACACATTTCTCTTTCTTCAGTTTGCAAATGCAAAAGTGGGTCCATTCCCCTTTCCTCCTAGTGAATTTCTCAAGTGAGTTTGAACTTGAATCGGCAGCTTCAACTCAATACACGAGAAAGGCCATGAAGGCCTATGCTCTAATTACTGTATTCCTGTTCCACAGTACAGGGAATCCTCATTGTGATCAAAGTTCTGGTACCTGAATGTGAGGCAGATTTCAATCTAAATGATGAAGGAGAAATCTTATCTAAACTGAGAATCCAACTTATAGAAAACTTGGATAAGAGAAAATCTTCAATAAAAAACGGACAGTCTGGGCTCCACAACATAATGCCATTCATGGAGTCATACAGAGGTTGAGCAAAAATCTCTCTGAGGAGAAGGGATCTTACACTTACCTATCTCCTATGTACTGATGGCATGTAATTTGGTTTCTGCTGGTTTTTTGTACCACAAGGAAAGTGTTATTATAGTTTGCTCTACTCTATGCATGAGGCCCAATGGGGAGTAGATGAAATGCACACTCAGTGCACAACAGGACAGATAGAGAAGGAGCAAGCTTTAAAGGAAGAACCCAGCCAAGAGCAAAACACTCATCTCAAACAGATAGCTAAAAATCTTGACAAGCAACACCTGGATGGATCTGTGATTTAAAAATAACATTAACATTTCTGTTTTAACAGTTTTTTGTGAGTAAGTCTATCTACAGAGATGCCTTGATTATTGTCGTTTTCATTGCTGTGACTCAATAAATGACACACACAATTTAAGGAGGAAGGATTTATTTTAACCTCCAGTGGCAGAAAGTCACAGTCCATTCACAAGTGGGCAGCTAGAAGATGAAATCACATGGCGGGGCCAGACCTACAACCAGAGCCAAAGCATGTGCTCCAGAGACAGAGATCCTCACAAAAGCATGGAAGAACAGAGACAAGACTAAAAGGAGGGCAGAGCCAGAGCACACCCACCCAGGTCAAACCCCAAGCATCCGCCCCTTCTGAGCAGGCCCCACCTCCCAACAATACACAGTATCCATAGGAACATGAGGCTTTTGGGGAACACTCCAGATCTAAACCACAACAATTATTAACTTGTTGGCACCTCCAGGTGGTCTCCTTCTTCTTCTTCTCATTCTCAACCAAGGGAAATCAGAAGATTAGTTTTGTTTTTCTTTTAACATGACAGAAGTAGATTTAGGCTGTATGCAATTTTCTGCCATTGGGTCAGCTCACTTACTAACTTTCTTAAGTAAAATTTATTCCTACTTGGCATGTAATTGCGAATAGCTTGTTCATAACTACTATACCACATTGAACAACTATTCTTTAGAAATCCTCAAGAAATGTTTAAGAAGAGGATATTTACCAAGTGTTGTTTTCATTATTTTTAAGTGGGGAAAAGGAAAGATTGGAATATTTAAAAGGAAAGTTTATTACATTAATTAAACGAATGGCCTATGACTGTGTTAACCATGGTAAGTGGATCAACTCATGTCATTCTCACAACTGCCTGGTGCTGTGATGTGGAACATGTGATGCAGGTACACTGATACTTTACAAGTTAGGGTGGTATTTACAGTGTGACAACATCCACTACTGAGGCTATAAAATTGAAGTTTAATAAAATTGGAATGACCTACTGTCCTCTAATTATAAGTTAAAAAGTTGGTATTTTAAATTTAGGTAGCCTATTCTTAGGGTATTCACTAAACCGTATTCTGCCTGTAATAAGCTGCATTATAGAATTATTTCCAATAGTCAGACTTGGCAAACTGACCTTAGCAATACATCAAGGATAGTGTGGTTACTAATCAGAGTAACTCCTTAATCGAAGCTTTTAGCTAATGATAGAAACCACCACGTTATCCTATCACATAAAGTTCTAGGTAGTCATTAAATATTTGTTTTTATGATGCAAACCTTTTTTTCAGATTTTAGTTGAGAAATTATGTCTGGTTTAAGAAAACAAAATGAAGCATTTTATATTGTTTATGACCACCTATGCCTGAATTTATCATAAGGCTGAAAGCCAATTGATAAAAGCATTCAAGGTGCCAGAAAATAGGAAATTACTTCATGCTTAAATCCTTGAGCCATTTATGAGATTCCAGGCCTTTTGATTCGGATCATTAACAATTCACTATAGCAGAGAAAGGGCCAGTAGGTGGAAGGAAAGCCCAAATGGCTTATTTTTGAAACCTATTTTTAAGTACATGAAGGAGAAAAGTATAAAAATTATTGGCTAAAATGAGGCCTCAAGATTATCTGAGAGTTTCTTTCTAGCATTCAACTTCCCTCACTAATTTGCAAGTATAATTGGGAATAGGCCATAAAAGTCAATTTGAAAACTGATTGTCATGAGCATTAACCTTCCATGTTGGCTGGATTCTGTAAGGAGAGCACTCCTACCTCCAAAAAGATAGAAAAAAAATTATCTTTCAGTTTGAAAGAAATATAATTTCCTAAGTTAAATTGTTAGTAGGAAAAGTCAAAATGTGTGAAAGCCTGAAGTTCCATTTCCTCCCGTGAGTTCAGTGGACCCACGTTAACCCTAGCTGATACTGGAGTGGTAATATCAAAACCAAGTACTAAGTCACCGTTAGGAGCAAAAGGTTCTAGCATGCCACAGCGCAGGATAGTGATCCTCTGTAGCAATAATGTCTTACATGCTTCAAAATGCTAGAGGAAAGGATTGTGAAAGTTTTAATCTGATTTGAACACTGTGCAGTATAGTCATATATTGATACAAAGCATTTCAAAGTACCTATCCTATCAATATGTTTAATCTTACACATCAGTTAAAATGGATTATAAAACCTCCAGAGGTGTGAGATTTTTCAAGGATCTGTTGAAAATTACTGATCTATCACATTTAAAAATGCATTTAGCCACGTTTTTGTGTTATTCCAGGTGGGCCAAGATTGTCCTGGGTCTAACTCAAACCTTTACTGAGCGCCATCTCCCAGGTTAAGAATCTTTCCTCGCACAGAGCAGGCTGTGTCATCTTTCTTCGTTTTGCATGGTCAGTAACAGGCTGCACAGTGTCTGGGAGATATGAACACCTGATGAGCATTTAAACTCTGTTCTTCCTCTCATGGCTTCCTGTCCTCTGTGGCATGAACAGCTTCTCTGTGGCTAGAACTTCACCATGTGCTGACTGCCTATGAATGGACTGAGTTCTTCTGAAACTGTGAGCTAAAATGAACCTTTCCTCCCTCAAATTATGGATATTGAGTATTCTGACCAGTAGGGAAAAAATAACTAAGACAAGCTTGTTTGCATCCCTGGGATACTTAGTTTAAATTCAAGGCTTAAGGTGGTATTTCATCTCTCTCGTCTGGGGGACTATTCGATATCCAGGCTTTGTTTTAGGAAGTTCTCTTCCAACTTCCCTTTTCATCCTGGTTCTCCTCTTTAGCCCATAAAATCTTTTTCACTATAATATAAGCTCTGTGCAAATGTGGATTTGTGTTTGTACAAATGCATAATCACCACCAGGATATTCAGGCTTTGAGTATTTGTTCAGTAAATTACTGAATAAGTCGAAAGCCCTATCAAATTCTTGCTTTAGATAGTGATCTTGTCTTTATTCTGTTCTTTTTTTCCCCTGTAGTTCCACAAGCTCAAAACTTTCTAAACAATCACATTTTAAATTTAGATCAAGAGGTCAGAAGGCTTGCAACATCAGCCCAACTTTCGATCTACAATGTCTCCTTTCTGGTCTGTGACTAGATTTAACCTTAAAATGCTGTTACAATGACTACTTGCTCTTAAAAATTCTTAAATAAAAAAGCAAACAAATACATTTACATGTTTATATACACACACACATATGTGCATTTTGTACACAAACATCTCATTGCTTTGTGTTTGCAGCAGAGTTTTACTGAAACTTAAATTTTTGTACAAAGTGCACCATAAATTGACTTAAAATCTGGTTATTCATTAAGTATTTCTATGACAGATTTATTAATACCTTCCTCTGGACACCAAGAGTGCTAGCTAGGGGATCGGGGGGGGGGGGGGGCAAAATAGTGCTAGCTAGATATTTTTTAAACTTTTAGCTCACGTCATGTTTATGATGAAAAGGTTTCACTTAAACTCTGCAGTACGAACAACACTGATTCACAGAGTGTAGGACTGCCTTAAAAATCATATCAACTCAAATAAATTGAAAAAGTCTTAGCCAGGGGTGAAGGCATATACTTACTATCTCAGAACTCCAGGAGCTCAAGTTCTAGCCTTGACGGAACAACTTAGTGACTGCACGAGACCTTGTCTCAAAATGGGCTGGTGAAGTGCATGGGTGTGAAGGCCACAGGCTCAATTTCCAAAAGGAAAGAAAGAAAAAAGAAAAAGAAAGAGAGAGAGAGAGAGAGAGAGAGAGAGAGAGAGAGAGAGAGAG
>PVKB01000750.1:0-25217 GCA_004027205.1 Ctenodactylus gundi | reverse complement strand
CCACACAAAGTAATATGAATTAAATAAAATGCATTGTACTTACAAATTTTACTAGATGCATGTAGCTATAACCTGAAAAAGAGCTATCACCGTTAACCAAATGATCCAAAGCATACATGTAAAGTGACAATTTTGTCATTAATATAATGCTATATCTATCATATTACAAAATTTAGACAAACTTCACAAACAGCAGATGGCTTATATAACACAGAATCTCTTTAGAAAGAAAACAATGTTTGCAGGATGCTTTTACTCAGTCACAACTAAAAACAAAATTTGAAACCACCAAATTAAATAATTAGAGAACACCAAAATATGTGCTCCAAGTGTTCACTTGGATAATAATTAAGATGCAATTTTGATCAGCCTGAGTGTTACAGAATTTTACCAAAAAAGGAACATTATTCCTATAGTGGTATAATGATTGAGTTTGTAATTATCAGGTTCAAAACTTACAACACTTTCATTTAGATAATTTCTCTAGTAATTTTAAGAAAAATACAATTTATGGGGATTACTGATTTAAAATTTGTCGTATCATTTCTATAAATACCACTTAGTACATCTGTATATGAAACTTATTAGTTTATAACATTAAAAACCTGAAAATATATAAAATAAAATGAATATTTATAAAAATTTCATCAAGTTGAACCTGTTTTTAACATTTTCCTAGTTACCAAACTAATATTCCAACCAGTTATTACTATAAGGTATCTTGTTCTAAAACATTAATAACTATACTTAACCATTATTGACTACTAAAAAGAGAGCTAAGAACATTCAATATATCAATATTCAGAATATCCTGATTATTTGATTGTTTTTCCTTAGCTCCTTAATATCTGTGTAACTATATGTTCACCATAAAGGCTAGGAAATTTTCATTTCAGAATTCTACTATAATAGCAGAGTTGTTTGTAATTCTGGTGTTTCAGTTTCCAGAAACTAACAGGTCTCTATGTCATGTGGCCTCAAAGTGAGCATTTTTCTCTTACACAGGAAAGACATTAGCCTGAAGATCCAAAGACAAAATGATTTATGAAAATGATTTCTATTGAAATACAGTACGTTGGAAAACTTTTGGAATTGTCGAAAGACAAGGCATGGCAGCTATGAACTGGAAGTTAAAAGCAGTGAGGAGAGAACAGGTTCATATTATCAGACAATAAGATGGGACTTTAAAACTGAGTAGTAAGAAGAACAGACCTCAAAGAAACCAAAAAAGGAATTGCTGGATTTTAGGGAAAGGAATTATAGGTTAAAAAGAGCACTTAATTCATTTCACAGGTTATGAATTTAAATCATATGGAAAACAGAGATGGGAATTTAATTCAGTATGTGGACACAAATGCCTATGCAATAAAAATAATGAGTAAAACAGCTATACTATAAAAGAGTAAGTGTAGATTTCAGACTAAAAGTTAAGATGTTTCTGGAAATCAAACAGTCTGTAGGAAAAGTATAGTCACAAATATCAGGTTAAACACAGTAGTCTGCTGTATTTACTCAGAGTTGACTACTTCTGTTGCTTTTTTTTTTTTTCTTGATGCTCCAAGTTTGTTCAAGGCATCATTTGCCATCCATCTAGAGAAACTTTCAGAGCAAATCAGAGCAGACTCCTCAGTATTTTCTTCATCAGAGAATGCATTTATTTCACCATCATCCCAAAATGATACTTCCGCTAGAAATTGAACTCTAGGTTATCACCTTTTTTGTCAACACTTTATTTCAAATCATTTTTTCCCATATAGGTTTTCCTGTTGTCAAGAATTTCTTCTAGTTAGTTATCTTCTTTTTCTTCCCTCAAAATTTTTATATTTCTATTCATTTCTTTATTTTTCACTCTACCTATTCAGGTGTTTTTATAACAGCTACCGCTCTCTCATAGGGACCGCCATCTGCAGTCCATACTTCTCTTGGAGACATCTTCCTGGTAGGGACAGCCATCCCATTTCAGTTAGTGTTGGGGGTACACTGTTTCATCTCTCAGCAGAAAAATATACATCCATTCCCAGTTGGGTAGCACTACATAATTCTGTTCTACCACAATCTTTTCACTGTGATTTTCTTGCCTGAATTTTCAAATGGCCATTACAAACATTTTCTTTGGGTTTTATTGCTATCTTCGGGTACACTATGTGCTCTACACATGTGATTTTCAATATTGTGCATTCATACACTGAGGGTTTGTCATTTACGTGTCCAGGCAGTATTTGTCTATATACTATAGTTGTTAGTTCTCTCTTTTTAATCACTGCTGTATTTCATTTAAAATAACTATTTCCTCCACTCTTTTAATTTCTACTTTATTTGTCCACTTCAGGTTACTTTTGCTTTTCTCTCTTGAATTTTCAGAACTGATTTCTTTGCAAATTCACTGTGCATCTATATTAGCTTTATGACCATTTACATTTTTATATCTAGTGACATGAAGATAAAAGAAGTGGAATTGACTAATCAAAGCTTAAAACTGAAGGGACCTTAGAATAATTTGATTCCATTGAGTCTTTCCAACATTTTTATGTGTATACTTTAAACCTTAAAATATTATAAATCCAACTAATTTATCACAATTTTTAATATTGCTGTTCATTTCTCCTGAATTTCTGTGTTGCTATTATAAATATTACTCTGCATGAAGAAATACTCCAGCATTTTTGATATAGATTTATTGCTGATGATTTCTTTCAACACACTTGTGTTAAAAAAAAGTAATCTGATCACAGTATTTTAAAGATGTTTGCTTAAGTACAGAACTTTCTTTAATTTCAGGACTTTGAAAAGATGCCATTGCACTGCTTTCAGATTTCATTGTTTTTGTTGAAAAGTCAGCCTTATACCTTAGCTGCTTCGAAGATTTTTTCCCCTCATATTAGTTTTTTAGCAGTTTCTTCATGGTGAGTATCTAGGGACCCTTCTTTTTAATTCCTGGATATATCAGAAGTGAGTACAGCAAATATCTGGCTCTCAGAGAGTATATGTTTTACTGAATATAAACTACAATCACAACTGGGGAGAGAGAGAACACCAGCTCCCTTAACCTGCAAGCCAGGTCTTGGCATGAGGGGCCCAGCATTCAGATGCAGAGTTCTCGTGCTCAAAGGGAAGGACTACAATATCAGATAAGAACAAGCTGTCTTGATTGCTCCAGATAAAAGTACAGTCACACCACAAAGTGACAGCAGAGCCAAATTATACACACTACCAGTGCACACAAGTGCGCGAACGCTTCACCATCCAGGCAATGTGTAAGCCTGCTGTTTCCTTACCTGTCACCGCGTCAGCTTCGGTCTAGTTGTCCTTCCTTCTACATAGATTTCTAAGTCACTCAGCCACTCAGTCAACTTCCCAACAGCACTCAACCTAAAGTAACGCCTTCCTCTGGTGCACCTTCCCTCCAATCACACAACCAAATCCCAAATCCTGTAATCAATCTATTCCAATACCTGGGATGGAGGAATCCATGGTTCTCCAGGTCCTAGGTGCTTCCTCACACAGAAGGACATAAAAGACCCACTTGCTCAAATGCAAACATGTTCCCAGTGCTCTTTGGAGGGCACCGACATGTATGTTTGTATGTGTAGAAGAAAATCACCAGAAAACTTATCGCAAGGTTTTCCTTACTCATCTCTGAGGAAGACATTTTATTTCCCAGATTTCTATTAAAAACATTATGGAGTTTAAAGTCTACGTATAAGTGACCATATGCATATTTCAAATGCACATGAGTGTTTTTTCCCAGAATGTAGTAACCTTCCTGCTGTCTGCCAGAGGAAAGCACCATTTTCTAAAATGTTCCAAAATCCAATATTCAGAGCTCACTAAAAGAAATCCATTCTATTATGAAATTATCTAGCATGGATGTTGTGGATCACTGTTTGTAAATAACTGATATCACATCATCTGAGAGGCTGCGATTCATCGTCACCTCTAGAGATAACCAAAATTTGTTTAGTCTTCTCAGTGGATGAAACAAAAGTGGTAAACTTACTCACTCGAAATGGGAAGATTCAATAAAAATAATAATATCCAGAAATTTAAAATACACAAACAAGGATATGTCCCATTGCATTGTAATATTAAAGTTCAAATACAAACATTTAAAGTAGAGCTGTCCTGCAGGGATGAGGAATGTGTGGCTCCAGGCTGCAGCTAGTCCAGCCAGGTTAAGGTGATTGTCACATTAGGGCTGAGTAAGTTATACAATAAGCAAGCATTTTACCAAATACAGAAAGTCAAATTTTAATCAGTTAATTTCATATAACCCCCAAACAATGTCATAAATACTTTGCAGAAAAATAATTTCCCTACCCATATGGAATATCTGAAATAATACTGAAAATTATACACAAAATTAATCTGTTTTCATTTGTTTGTTGGAAATTATTCAACTCTATCAGAAATAGTTAATAATTTAACTGAATTAGTTTGTGCCTTCCAAGATTTTTTTATCTTAATTACAAGAGGTTACTTATATATTCCCCACACGTTTGCTGAAGAAATTAAAATTAGTGTTTTCAGAAGTCAGGCCGGTGACCACCCAAGAATTTTTGTATTTTTTTATCTTGTCCCATATGATGACAGATATTATCAAGCATTCCACCACATATCTAACTTTCACATTTATAATTAGTAAAACTATTAATCTAGACCAAAATTGTTTTAGTATCACTTGTGTTATTCTAAAAAAAATTATTACAGCATTCTTAAGAAGCATGGACTCATATTTTACACCAAATGTTAGTAAATTAGAAACCTTGAAACATTAAGCATTAATATATAAGACCTAAGTGTTTAAGGGACATACCACCTGTGCTTTACATGTTTTATTACAGATGTTATGGTAATATCTGTCTCCTGGAAACCATTGTACAACGAGTGCATTATTTTTTTGCTAACAAAACTAATCATAGCATTAGAGTGTAAGGGATAGTTTATGCACCTTTGACAAAGAATTCTAGTAGCTTTGTTTATGTACAGTTATTTAAATAATTATAAAATTCCACTCATTAACCTTATGTCAAAAATCATTAAGAATAACATATTCAGCAACATTGTAAATAATACTAGTGGTGTGTTGTGAATCACTTAAACTTTAAATGTAAGGCTTACTTTTTTTTACAATGTTTTCTTTCTCTTAATATGCTATAATTACTACAAAAATTACTAGCTCCATATTGTATCCAAATAAATTTAGTTAACATATTGACTGGATACTAGAACCTACTCAAAATGCCAAAATAGCTCAAAGTCACAGATAAGCAGACAAACTTCACATGGCATTTAGAAATGCTTAATGCTAAAGGAAACCAACCAGCAGAAATAATTAACATCATTTATTTTCTAAACCTTTTTACTTCTCCCTTTATATATTCAAGGATTCATAACATTTCAAAGGGACAACACAAGGAATGGAATTATGTAAGTTTATATCCGTAAGATGGGAAGAGAAAACCAGAAACATTTGGAGCTGTAGCTGTCAGAATTCACATCCAGTTTTTGGTTGGCCAGAAAGTGGCCTATGCTTGTCAACAGTACAGTGTGGACCTTTCAACTTCCCAATTACTACCTTTTACAAACCAAAGAAAGAACAGACAAGACCTGTATCCCAACTTGGGGTTGTGTTTTTGCAGAGCAAGAATTCTATTTCATCCACAAACATTGGCTCAGAGGCCATATATAATGTTAAAATCACAGTAGCTCCTCACTAAAACTCAGTAGAAATAAAGTTAGGAGAAACGTTATCATTAATACTGAAAATAATTTCAATAATTCTAAGTCTGATTACTTTAATATTTTCCTTACTATGTAGAAAATGCTTAACTTATATACTATATAAAACTTGACTAAAGAAGATAATATTTTGAAAATCTTACTTTTCAACAAAAGCTTTGGTGACTATATGATTCCCATATGAATTTCAGGTTTAATAATTTAAAGAAGAAAAAATACATGAGTTATGATAACATAGAACTTTCTAATAATTAGAAATAAAAATATTTTATGTAGGCACAGACAGAACTTTTACTGGAAAGAGGTATAAAAATGTGGCTTATACAATGTACAAATACTGAAATTACAGAAAGAGCAATGGAGCATACATAAAAATTGATGCAGACTCATGAGTAAGGGGTATAAATATTGACAGCAACAGATACTTTTCATCTTTTATACTTTGAGTTGCATTTGGAGCATGGAAGGTGTTGTGGTTAAGATCTGGAGTGTCCCCCAAAAGTCTCTTATTTTAATCGAACCATGTGATGTTGGTGGATTGGGGTCTGGTCTGGAGGGGCGGATTGCAGTTAAGTTAGGATTAACGGTGTGTAGTGGCCACACCTGGATACAGGAGGAACTGTTTACTGGGTGGAGACCTGGAAGGATACATAAGCTGCACCTCCCTTCCTGGAGGAGGGGGGACTCGTCTCAACTAGACTCAGTTTGCCTTCCTGTTTCTGATGTCCGGGGAAGCTGCCTCCACCTCTCTCTCTCTGCCATGTACTTCGATTGTTGCTGGCCACCCCCGAATGGACTGTGATCTTCGAGACAGTGAGCTAAAATAAACCTTTCCTTTCCTAAGTTTGTGGGTGTCGGGTATTGAGTCACAGCAACAAAAAAGTAACTAAGACAGAAGGTAACAAAGTTTTTAAAACTTTTAGATGTGAAATTCATTATAGAGCAATAAAAAGGAAATATAAGGATATCAAAGAGAACATATACCAAAATACCATTTATCTCCTTTTAAAAATGTTTAAATGTGTACATATAGATAATACATGATAGATAATACAAACATGAACACTAGTATCCACATGAGCATGTATTATAAACATGTAGGTGGAAGGTCTGTGCTCCTGCTCTTCCCTTGTGGTCGATTTGGCCACGCTGAAAATAACATAAGTTCAATAAATTTTTGCTTAAGCATAGAACTAAGTACTGTAAAAGCCTGATAAAACAATGAAAGAAAATCGAAGTTGTATAGCTGAATTATCTGGAAACCTCTTTTGGCTATATTAGTATTGCCCACTATTATTCTAATCATGTTTTCATTTGCTTTGTAAACAGGGTCTGGTCTTTTTAGTTAAACTAATATCTTTTAAATGCATAGCCGCTGTTGCATCCTGTGCTCAGCGATAAATAACTAAAGATTAAGTGCCTCATGTCTTCTCATGTCCTTATTCACAAAGGGTATTCCAGAGGAAAGATATAAAATGCCACATAGAAATTGGAGCTGAAACCCTCAATCTCTCCAACAAATGTCAGGTGTTAATGCATCACTTGTCTACTAACCCCTCCATTTTTTGCTGGGAAGTAAACAAATGCTTCTTTCTAGAAAGAAAGGATGATTATTCTTGCTGCTGTCCTAAAGTCCATTGTAGTTTCCCAAATTCTTGAAATAAGTGTTCAATTAGAGTCTATATGCTCACTACCTACCCATCATTATACTGAGTTCTGGCCTATCTCAAAATATCACCTAAAAGCCCTGTAATCCAGGTGTGGTGACACATGCTTGTAATCTCAGTACTCTGAGAAGCTGAGGCAGGAAGACCATAGCTTCAAGTCCCACCTGAACAACTTATTGAGACCACTTAAAATAAAATTTAAAAAATAAATAAGGAAAGGAAGGACTGGAGATATCTCGGTGTAAAAGTCCTGGATTCAGTTCCTTCTCAAAGGGAAACAAACAACAATAAGAAAAAACAGGAACAACAACATCTTTTATTCACCTTTTAAATGACAAGTTTAGTAGTATACTATGCACTTTTGATGTTATTATTGTGAGACAGGATCTCAACAAATTGTCTAGGATGGCTTCAAATTTATGAGCCTCCTGCCTCAGCCAACCAAGTCGGTAGGATTAGAAGCATGTATGCAGTACTGTGTTATAGCAGCTTGTGATACTGACCCACGCCTACTGTTTTGATGACCTTTTTCCTCTATGTCTCTCGGTTTTTGCACTCAGCTCTCAGAGCTCTTCTCTATGTTCTTGTTCTTTTTTATCACTCATCCCCTCACTTGGCTTCATAAACATCAGCCATTTTTTATAGATTCAATTAAAATTTTACTATCTAAGTCGTTACATGTTTGGAAGGTAATTTCAAACTATATCTCAAGATGATTTTTTTTATAACAGATGACTTCCATCTGAAATAGTATTTAGAAGCATGTCTCTTAAGTTCTCACTTTATCAACCTTGTTTTTTTTTGAGCTGTGTTAGATCTCTAAGTGGAAGTATATGAGCTCTAACATATCAGTGATTTAAGACTTGGACAAATTCATAACTGTTGTTTTCCATTTCAACAAAATAAGATGTAAATAGAACTTGAGACGATTGCTAGTGCCTCCCTCCTTCCACAATGTGCTAAAAAAGAGAAGTCTCTAATTGTACTGACATGGATGAAAAAACTGACAGAGTAATGGAATCCAGAGTCGCAGGCTCATGACATTCCACGACAGTAAGCTCAGCCTTATTGGCTGTCCGCTAGCACCAGACTCAAAGTGCTTTGCTATGCTGCCATAACATCATTGGCTCCCAATTGCTATTACTTCCCATGTAAATGAGATCAGTGGCTTCGGATCACAGCCAACCACAAAAGGCAGCTCTCTCAGTAACAAAGTGGTAACTGAGGTCTTTTGAAACCAGACCAAAACAAGAAAATCATGGAAGTCTATCTTCCATTCTAGTCTTGGTAACAGCAAATGATTCTGAGAAGGTCTTTGGCTTTCCTTATATGGCCATTTTCTCACTCCCCATGAGAAATTGATAAAACCCCATTATTTCTGATCTATCTTCAAATGCTAACACATCATCAAAATACTTTCATCTCTATCATGGGCTACAAATTAGCTCATCTAGCCCAAATCTAGATTTCTGTCTACTTTTATATTAACAAATTAACTTGTTTCAGAACACAATCACACGCTCCATGACATGAAGCATATGGCTGCTTTGGCTGAAAGGACTAAGGTGAGTAGTTTTTGACAGGCAGTAGATAGCCAAAAAGCTCAAAATACTGGCCATTTGGCCCTTTATAGAAAAAAATTTTGCTGACCAGCAATTCCATAAATTTCCATATATTCTTCTCTCATGTCCCCGGCAGTCAGTCTCCTACTTCGATGATTTGTTGGATGCACCCCTTGACTGTGCCTCTAATATCACATGCCTGGACTGAACAGATGACCAAATATTCACTATCTGCGTGGCAAAATGACTTTCACTTCTTCCTGCTCCATTACTATTTCTTACACATTTCACTGAATTTTGGCATGTAACTTGTCAATCTCATTAACCATATTTTTCTTCCTACATTAGTAATTGTCTCTTTTCCTTCTATCTGAACAAGTCCAGTAGAAACGTATATGACAGCAACTTTATGACAGAATTCTGTGATAACTATCTGAAGAGCAGTTCTTAATGTGTGCTTAGGTTTTAAGTTATATTTAATAGCCAGTTTCTGAAGCTTTTTAAGAAGGAAAAACATGAAATTGTGAACTACTGATTCACATATATTCTTCAGAGTGATTTTCTATGAATTAAGTTAGATTGCTGAAAAGCAAAGAACATAGAACACAATACCATAATTTTTGCAGAAATATTTCAGCAAGTTATAATTTAGTCAGGTACCCTAAATCTTTTGGGAAGTAACTTATTCAAGAGACCCTTATCTCAGAAGACCTCTAATGATTCCGAATCACAATTTAAAAATACGTATTAATCTATTAGCTCCAAGCCATATTGACTTCTTGAAATATGACTAGTCCAAATTAAAGTATGCTATTAAGTGCAAATTTATACCTGATTTAAAAGAATTAAGAAAAAGATTATCAAATAGCTCATCCATATTTTAGAATGGTTATATGAAGATATAATTATGGCATATATTTTGATTAAGTAATGTGACATCTTCCCATCTTGTTTTGAAAAATACATCTTCAAAAAAACTTAAAATAAGTATAGCTTATATAATCCTACTTGATAATAATATTGTTCCAAATAGTCGATTTAAGACTCATAATTAAAACAATTGACACAAACACAAAATTAAAAAAAAAAACTCAGTAATTCTTTTGGCAAAGTCAGGTTCCTATTTGGGAGAATTCTCCACTGCAGACAACATGTCTCCGCACA
Organism: Ctenodactylus gundi; assembly: GCA_004027205.1. Lineage (NCBI taxonomy): Eukaryota > Metazoa > Chordata > Mammalia > Rodentia > Ctenodactylidae > Ctenodactylus > Ctenodactylus gundi. The sequence continues at coordinate 15,085 of PVKB01000750.1, read as the reverse complement.
TATACCTTCTCCTTGATCCCTGAATCTAGAGGTAAGCCTGTGCTTCAGCCCAACCAATAAGAATTCTATCCAAGGCTTTGTGACCGGAACGTCAGATACACCGACCACACATATACCCGATTCCATATTCCTTACTGGGAATAGCACACCTGTGTCTATAACTGTACATAGGCCAATCTTGGCCATATTCTCTTCATCCAGATATGTTTGATTTCTACCCATTTCCTTTCACTTCTGTCCCTAGAAATTTCACTGAAATCTGAACACTTCCCAATATTTAATAAATATCCATCCTCTTAACTGAAGTTTCTATAACATGCCCAGGATATTTTGCTATTCTTTTTCTCAAGAAACAGTGCTGCAGTGAGTGACCCTGCTTCAAAAACACCTGAATGGTTCTTTTAAATGGTACCAAAAAGCAGCACATCCTTCTTATTTTTCCTAATTTGCAGAACAAGTTCTAAGAGTAGGTCAGCCATTCAACAATTAAAACCTTAACACCTTGATCCTGAAGCACAGGTACTTCCCCTTCTGGCTCTAAACTTCATTTATCGTAATAACCAGCTTATACTCTTGATTCTAGCAATACTAGCCCAAGGCTGTTCTTAAGGCTGCACTTCTCCAGCTGAAAGGTAAATCAGGAGGGATCTAGATAAAATGTAGATTCGGACTCAACAGATCTGAGTGGAGACCAAGATAGTAAGCTCACCAGGGGACCTGCTCACATTAATGGTCTACGGACCACACTTTGAGTAGCAAGGCTTCAGATCACAGTGACCTTGTGTCTCCTCTGCATTGTTTGTTTTGCCTACACCCCCATTATCTATTTTTCAATCACGTTAAGATTCATCTTACCACTCTTCTCTAAGTAAGCTTCTCAAAAGGTAAGAATGCCTTTGTGCACTGACTTTATTGCATTTATATACCAGTTTTATAAAAATTAATTTTTTTCTATATTTTCTGCTGTGTTTTAGTTTTGGGGAGCATATGTTTGTCATATGTACTTGCAGACTCATGTAATGTACATGTGCAAGTATCATCATCTACTAGGAAGGCAATGGACTCTGAAATGAGCCAGATTGGAGTTTTAACTCTAGTTATCATTTCCTGGAGTATTGCTAATTCATATGAGATACAATCTCATCTTTAAAGCAAGGCTAACATTATCATTACTTTAAATAGTATTTGCTTTTAATAGTAACATTTCTATCTTTTCTATGAAGATTTCAAAACAATCATTCAAGGTTAATCCCTCAAGAAAAATGATTAAGATGAAATATGCATATATATTCCATCTTCCCAAGACGAATGTAATTATGTATCATAAATATTTACCAATGGAAACAAAGGTTAATTCTTTAGAGAATTGATGCAAAATAGGTGATTTTAAAAAAAAAAAGTCTAAATGTGTTGCCTTTTTCTTCCTTTTTCTGAGTCTTTGTTTTAATTCCCCAGCCAACTGATCTAAAATTTAGGTGTTTCTAATAGTAGTTGGGGAAAACTTTTGAAAGATTCAGTTGCTCAGCCCTCCCCAGTGAGATGTTTGGGGCTAACAAATCTTACTTATTTCCTCTGTCCCTCAGTTATGCGTGGTTTGGGAACTTTATTTTAGGAAACATCAATCTAAAATTCCTACAGAGCAGAGGTATTATGATCACCAAAGGTCCTGGATAACATCACTCTTGTATTATTCAACAGGTACTGACTATGTGAGGCACCATTAGCAATAATAACAACGGTAGTAATTAATAGAAATAATACAAAAAAGAAAGCATTTACCAGGATTTGTATTTATGATAGTTCTCTGATAATTCAATTATTTCACTGTTCATGTAATTCCATCAATAGATCATCCTAGATATAAGAACTTCGAAATCTTCAGTTTGCCTAATGATAACAAATATCCTAACTGAACTTTAAAATTAAGTGCACTCACACGCCCAAGGAATAAAAGCTGTGCATTGACTTGCCTTTTTACATGTGAAGCAAAATCCTGATATTTATAATACAAATCTTCAAAGTATTTTACTAAAAAATTGGGGATTATTTATGATATGAAATGTTCACAATCATTTGGGGAAATGGACACATAAAATGAGCATACTAAATTTTATTATGAAGTTGCACTCTAATGAAGGGACAGACAAAAGCATAATAAATAAATGTTTAATACAACTTTTATACTGATACAATAAAGTGGTTTTATATACAGAAGAGTGCCAATGTGAGGAAACTGGTCTGCACCACTGAAGTTCCTTTGTTCAAGTCTAAACAACTTATGCCTCTACCAATGCTATTAAGTTACATTTTTTTCTCATAAGATAGCCTGCTGGCCCAAGATCACGTCCCTTTCCCCAACACCTGCGTCCAATGGCTAGTCAATACAAGGATGTGAAGGCTGGCCTCTTGCCACGTGTTCAGGCTTCTAGAGTCTGGATGAACCTCCAGGGAAGTTGCATCACAGTCTAGTCTCTGTCTTCTCCCAATCATGCTTCTTTTCCCCCATGCACGTCAATCCCCCCATTAAACTCTGTGCACACTAATGTCTCAGCATCGGCTCTCTGAGGAAGCCAATAGCAATGGACTAAAAATAGAAACTGAATGTTTTCCTAAATCGCCTAAAATACCAGAATTTATTTCTTATTTCCTATTTCCTATTCTCATTAGTTTTTATGCTTATAGGATGGCTTAATTTATAAACCAGACTCTATAAATTCATAGCCTCTGCTTTCTACAGCTCAAATTTAAAAATAGGACTCTGCCTCAAATACACATTCATGAATTCCCTATAAATATTTGTCTGAAATAAAAATAATGACATTCCTTTCTGAAGAAAAGGGAATTTGATGGATTGTACTGGGAAATTTCTCCTATTCTGACGTGTTTTAATAGTCATCTTACCAAGTTATATTTCTTGAGCACTGGCCATCCCTCCAATGCTACATGAAATTCTTTTACAGTTGTTATTTCATTTTATCCTTAGAACAACTTTATGGAATTACAAACTACTATCTTATTATAAGAAAAAAATGCTGAAGTTTGATAGGCATAAATAAATGTGTCCAAAAATCCAAATTTAGTAGATAATTAAATTTTAACTTAAATCCAGGGACTGGATACCTGAACTCTTGTCATCTGCCCCTACATTATTAGGAAACTCTTACAGAAGTCATGCATTCATTTTTTTAAAACCTCATTCTATTCTTTTACACCAAAACACCCAGCACATTTTATTCTAGCCACGAAAGTAAAGACACATAATTTTCAAGTACAAAAATGTCAAACACAATCTATCACTTTTTCCCTACTTTAAAAGGAATAAGGAAATTTCCTTCTTCCAGAGTGCCACAGTCACCTGTCATGTAACTCCCTTTTTTTCTGTTCTCGTCTAAGATCAGTTAGATGCTGTGAATATTCTAGTGGGACATTTCAAAGGCACAAATTTGCCAAAGGTCTTGACTTCTTGGGACTTTTAATACAATCCAGAACACTTGCCAATCTATTCAATGTTGAAACAAGGAGTAAGAGTTCAAGTATCAAGGTAAGACATTGCAAAAAGAAAATGACAGAAGGCAAGAGGAGCAGTATAATTATGCACCATATCATGCAGCTTTAATACTCTTGCCATTGAGCTGCACACTAAAATCAGGTAGCTTGGTCAAATATATAGGTTCATACATTAATTACTTCCATGTCAGCAATGAACTTAATTCCCGATAACTATTTTAAAATAGCTTTGAACAAAGTACAATTTATGAGAAATATGTCACTAGCAGTATTGGAACAGTTATTTTAGATCAAACCACTGCAGAGAAGAAACATTTCCCTCACTGTGTTTTGATCTGCACAGTTCCGAATTGAAGTCAAAAGACTCTCCTAAAATCATCACAGTAAACTGGACTTAATCCACTGCCCCTAAGGAAGAGAAAGCAAAGTTGATGCTGAGTCAATTTTCAGAAAGACTGGCTAATATCACGAGAACTGTGCTGTTTCACAGCAGATGTAGTGAAAGTTTGGGCCATTTATTCCTTAATAAAATAAAAATTTAAGTTAGAATCTAAAAATAGATTCTACAACTTGGCAGTATCATTACAAAGGTTAGGATAAATGGTTGGCAAGGTTGTAAAATGACACGGCTGTTCAGTTTTATGTAGACCGTAACAGCGCAAGTTTCACAAAAGAATAAGAAGGAGATGAAATTTTGGCAAAAATATCTAAGAGCATATTCCTATAAAACCTTATACTTGTAGTATCTTGGGTAATGTACTTTCATTTTCTATATATGTAAATGCAATTCTAAATTCTTATTTTGAAAAAGTCACTCAACACTCCAATAGCTGCATTAGGTAAAATAAAATGTGCATTGGCTACATCTGGGCCTTCAATGTGATTGTTCTAATTTCATCTAAAATCAAAATAACTACATCATAAACTGCAGTAGCTGGGCATGGTGGGTCAGATCTCTAATCCTGGTGCTTCTGCAGGCTAAGGCAGGAGAATCTTCAAGCCAAGCCCAACTTGGGAAACTCAGCAAATTAGCGAGACCCAGTCTCAAAATAAAAGTGAAAAGGACACATATATGACACAGGTTATTACTCTGGCCTGGAAGGGCTTATATCCCAGAGTAAAAACCCTCAGCTTAATCCCCAGTTCAAAAAAAAGTAAGTATGTAAGCAAATAAATAAATAAGTTGTAGTATATAGGTTTCTGGAATTTGGAGATGAGTGCAACATGGGAAAAATCTAAATAAGGTCTAGTATTTGAGCATAAATATTAACAGCAATAGTATCTGTACATTATCTGGTATATATCTTTCATGTACTTTACGTGAATAATAGGACAAAGCACTCAGGTATTTGTGTAACAGGATTTTTAAAAAGTAGCAAAAGTCTACTGTTAAAAAGCCATTGGGACACCAAAATTAAATCAAAGTGGATCAAAGACTCAGACATTAAAACTGAAACACTGAACCTCTTGGTAGACAAATTAGGCACATTATCTAAATGTTATAGGTATAGGCAAGGACTTTCTTAACAAGACACCACAAGCAGAACAAATAGCTTCCCAGAATTAACAAATGGGATATGTCAAATTAAAAGTGTTCTGCAGGGCAAAGAAAACTGTCAATAGTGTAAAAGAAGAGCCGACAGAAAGGGAAAAAAATATTTATCACCAATACTTCAGATAGGAGGCTTATAACCAGAATATACAGAAAACTGAAGATAAGCAAGTACCTCAAAATTAAACATCTGATTGAAAAATGGGCAAAAGAAGTGAATAGGCAGTTCTCAGATGAAGAAGGTCAAATGGCCAATAAATGCATACAAAGATGTTCAACATCCTTAGCCATTAAAGGAATGCAAATCAACACATCATTAAGGTACCTTCTGACTCCAGATAAAATGGCCTGTATCAAGAAAACAAACAGCAATAAATAGCGGAGAGGCTGTGGGGAAAAAAAGGAACCCCCCTTCACTGCCGGTGGGAATGTACACTGGTACAACCACTATGGAAAGCAGTATGGAAGCCTCTCAAAAGACTGAAAATAAATATCCCCTTTAATCCAGCAACACATCTTCTGGGAATTTTCCTAAATGAGTTAAAAACAACATATAATTGAGATACACATATACCCATGTTTACAGCAGCACAACTGACAATAGCTAAAATGTGGAAGACACTCAAATACCCATCAACAGACCAATGGATACAGAAATTGTGTTATTTATACACAATGAATACAATACTACTCATCTATAAAGACAGATAGGTTGGAGGCTTTTTTAGGTAAATGGAGGCAACTTGAGACCATCATGCTCAATGAAGTGAGTCAGGAGAAGATTAAATACTGAATGGTCTCTCTAATATGAGAAAGCAAGATCACAATTATTTTATAGAATAGTTGGAACTGGAGGGGAAGGAGAGGGATGAGAGGGTTAAAAGGAAGAGAGAAAGGATATGTAATTTTGCCACTATATGCAAATGCACAAAATGCTCAAGATCAATTAAAACATTATGTATTGCATCTATACATACCAATAAAATGGAAAAAAGGCATTGCTATACACTGAATTATATCCCTCAGAAATTTAGATGTGAAGTTATAAGTCTATTACCTCAGAATGTGATTATAGTAGAAGAAAGAACTTTACAGAAGTAATAATGCAGTCATTAGCATGGGCCCTCCCTAATTCTTCATCATGACATCCTTATAAAAGAAGGGAATTAGAACCTCCACATCTACAGAAGACAAACATGTGACTACACAGGGAAATGTCAGCCCAAAGAAGCCAATGAAAGATTTCTTCTCTTAAGAATTGTGATACAATAAACATCTCTTGTTGAAATGCCCAGCCTATAGTACCTGATTTGTGATAGTTAGCTAACACCTCCAAGCACACAGACAAATATGGCCTCCAAGTGACATGGCTACATAAAGCTGTTATTTGAGTCTTTAGGAGAGAGAGACTTGATCTAGCACAAATGCTAATTGCTATGCTCATGACCTACCCAATTAATCCTAGTAACTTTACTCACTTAATGAGTTTTCCTATGTGCTAATATTTAAAATTTAGAAGTCAGTTATTTCTTCTTTGTACATGTCTCAAGAACAAAACCCAATGTTTACGTATTTATACACAAAGCACCTTGAAGGAGAGCCTAACAGTCACTAAAGCCTTTAAGAATAAAATGAGCCCCTGAAGTAGGAAACATGCAAACCCGAGTTTGACTGAGTACAAGGACATCAAGTTCAACCTAGACAATTAAAATACCAACTTTGTTGTCACAATATGAATGCATAGGGGTCTTAAAGGCTCCAGTTTTGAAAACCTGTGATTTCACGGAAAGATTTTTCAAGGCAGGGTGAGAAGCTACAAGTTGCACTGTCACGGCTCCACCTACTTACTGTAAGTTAACTCTCTAGTTAGCTTCTCCAGTAGCACATTGGGGACTCGGACTTTTCCTGCTTCACACGCACTGAACATTTACTCTTCAAGGATGAAAAATAAACAAGATAATGCAACTGAACATATTTTGTAAAACATCTTTTATGAGATTTGACATTTCTGGGACCAAACCCAGTGTTTTACTGGTTCTGGCAATTCTTTGTTTTTAAAAACTGGACGACATGTGTGATCAAGGACAGGCAGAAGATAACAAACATACGGCGCTATAAATCAAGAGAACACTTGAGTTCTGGTGTAATTTCCAAGGTAATACTTATGGCCTGGGTCCAACCATGTTTATTTTCAGAATGAAATAGAGAAGATTCTAAAGTATTCTGGGAGCCACTAAATTTTATAAATTGTTACATGTTGCTGATATTTTCCTTTCAATGTTTCACACTGTAGAATAAAATAAGGTGCTAACAAGTTAATAAGGTAAGACGTAACCACTCAAAAAAACAAGAATAAAAATGATAATGTGATTGTGTAAAATGTGAAACAAAAAAGTCTAACTCTGTTAAAAGTAGTCACGGGCACACTTGAGTTTAGGTGACTTTGATAGAACTTCTAAATTCCCCTTTGTGAGTTCTCTTGCGAGTTCCCAGTGCTCAAAGCCTAAAGGTCCAGTGAATCTAAATTGCTTCCTCATGATCCTAGACCAAGCATTTTATATGCAAGATAGTTTACCCTACTCATAAATTACACTAAAGAAAAAATGTCACATGCTTATAACTTGCCACAATTTTGCATTATTTTATGACCTTGTACTCAGAACTCAATACTATTTTTCAAAAAGAAAATGGATGAGTGGTTGTGAGATCTCTTGGTAAAAATCTCCTTTCTCAGCTAACCCTTCAGACTGGCATTAACCATGCATTTAAGTACTCACCCTTGAACTCAACTTTGGGATGATATCTTAATGAAATGTTAGCTATGAAAAACAGTCTCCATAATTAATGATCAAAGTTCAAATTATGAGCATTGGGAGCACCAGGCCAAGCCTAATCTATTTGGGTAAACTATTGAGTTGGGGCTTGGCAACATTCACACAACTTTAATGGAACTAATATTCGTTGAGGACACATGGTTTGCAAAATCCCATTTAAGCACTATGTTCATAAAACCTTACAGCTTGCTTAAAAAGATAAATGTACATTCAAGTAACAATATTCCTACAACATAACATATTCTAAATCTAAAACAGCAATTTTTTTCTACATACAGTTATAAATTTCTTCCTGGAATATACCAACAACTCAGAAAAGTACTCACTTTGAATATATGTTGCTACAGAATATTTCCCATTATGTTTTCCATTAAACAGACATAGGAGATGTGTTCTTCTCTGGTAATAATACCATAACTAAAATTTATTACAACATATTCATAACATTGCTAATAATAACCACTATTTATTGAGTGATGGATATACCTTGCCTGTAGGTGCTTCTGAATCATAAAGCATCCTGGGAAGCCTAAATTATTTTTCATATTATACTGATGAAGAAGCGCGCGCTTGGTAAGATCACACAACTAATCTAACGTCCCATAACTAGAATGTGTCAGGACAGATTCAGCCTGCCTGCCTTTGTCTGGTTCACTCCATACTCTTATCCACTGTGCTACACTAGCATCAGTGGAAAGCAAGCATTATTTCTTTCAAATGCATGTGTATCCACAATTATCACAGAATTTTTAAAAAGTTAATTTAAAAAAGTGATTACTCTGATGAATAACCACCCAGGTTATAAAATATGAATACAAAGTAGTCAGAATTGTTTGTTTGCAAAAAAAGAAAAGCAATTTTAGTTTAATGAAATAATACACTGCATTCTAAAGTCACTGAGAAGCTAGGTGTGGTAGTGCACACCTACAATACCAGCATTCAGGAGAATGACACAGGATGATCTCTGTGAGTTGGAGGCCCTTTCCCAAAAGCATGATGCTATAATATTCACATATCATTTTCCCCTGATCTACTCTTTTAAAGTAATTTTATGAGAGTTCATAATTCAGAAATGAGAAGTTTGTACAGAGTGGTTACTTAAACATAAAATCTAATTTGATAAATTAAAAAACACAATTACTACACTATAGTAACTTAAGCATACACACCTCAAGGATCATTTTCCAGATTTTAGCACATCATAAATCTAAATCAGATTTTATATAGAAGACAACACTATAGGCAATATTTTTGTAACTAAGTTATTTCAAATAAAAATACATCTAAGAACTCTTGTGAGTGTAAACCGAAAAGCCCACGGAAAAAAGTCAACAATGACAAGCAGTAGTAGTTTACAACTAAGGAAACATCTATCACCAGTAAGCACATTCAAGAATACTCTTCTATCTCCAACATAGATTCCAAGTAATGTACAATTACGGGTTTCACGGAATTCATAGCCTGATGATCTAAATTGCCTTCCTCTCTGCCAAGAAGAAAAAAAAAGGCAATTCAAAAAACAGGTTAAGGACAAGTGCCAAAAATAAGCAAGTTTTTTTTTTTTCCAAATACAAATGAAATGGTGCCAACCTAAAAACAGAAGAATTTTTTGTGCTTTTCATGCTGACCCTTAAGTGGGGTTTTCTTTTTTTTCTTTTTTCCTATTTTTTGATACGTATAAGTGCAAAACAAAGTTTACGTTGATCTTGAGTATTTTGTGCACATACCTATTGTGGCAAAGTTACAAATCCTTCCCCTTCTTTCTTTTCAACCCTCCTCCTGCCCCCTTCAGTTCCCATTATTTCTCATATTAAGTTATACAGAATAATTGTGATCTGGGTCTCTCATATCAGAGAAACCATTCGATACTTCACCTTCTCCTTCTCATGGTCTCAAGGTGGATCCGTGTACCTTCAAAAGCCTCCAACCTATGTGTCTTTGTAGATGAGTAGTATTCATTTGTGTATAAATACCACAATTTATGTACCCATTTGTCTGTCGATGGGTATTTTAGTTTCTTCCACATTTTAAGTATTGTTAGTTGTGCTGCTATGAGCTTGGATAGGTATTGTTTTTAACTCTTTTGGAAAAATTCCCAGAAGAGGTATCGCTGGATTGAAGGTGATATTTATTTCCAGTCTTCTGAGAGACTTCCATACTGCTTTCCATAGTGGTTGTACCACTTTACACTCCCACCAGCAGTGCGGGAGGGGTCCTTTCTCCCCACAGCCGCACCAGCAATGACTGATGTTTGTGTTCTTGGTATACACCAATCTCACAGGAGTTAAAAGGTATCTTAGTGATGTTTTGATTTAAATTTCTTTAATGGCTAAGGCTGTTGAACATCTTTTCATGTATTTACTGGCCATTTGGACTTCTTCATCTCAGAACTATCTATTCATTTCTCTTGCCCATTTTTAATAGGATCTTTGATTTTGAAGGGTATGCTCTCCTTCAGTTCCCTGTAGATTCTGATTATGAGCTTCCTCCTTCCCCATTCTGCAGGTTCTCTTGTTACAGTGTTGATAATTTCCTTTGCCACGCAGAAACATTTTTATTTTACATAATCCCATTTGTTAATAATTGGGCCTATTTCTTTTGCACTGGGTATGTTATCAAGAAAGTCTTTGCCTACACCTATGTCATTTAGATATTTGCCTAATTTGTCTCCCAGAAGGTCCAGTGTTTCAATTTTAATAGCTAGGTGTTTGATCCACTTTGACTTGATTTTGGTACATGGTGACAGGTGTGTGTCTTCATTCATTCTTCTGTCTGTGAATGTCCAACTTTCCCACCACCATTTGTTGAAGAAGCTATCCTTTCCCCAGTGTATGCTTTTGGCTTCTTTTTTGAAGATTAGGTAACTGAGGGTATTTGAGTTTGTCTCTGCATCCTCAGTTCTGTCCCTCTGGTCTATCTGTAAGCGGAGTTTTCTTGTGCTGATAAGCATCTTATGTATCACTGCCTTACACGAACTTATGACCACCTAAAGAGAACATCTCGATGTTTCCTTTTCTGAGCCAGCCACAAGCCTTTACACAGAGACAAGAAAGAATTGATTCCAGAGCACAATGAATATCACAAACTTTCATTCCCTCTACAAGACAGACTAGTTTAATAATTTCAATTAGGAGGTAACTTACAATTCTTAATTTTTCTAGTATGTAAGAGTAAAATTGAATAAGAAGATAGATAAAAGTTAACAGTTTCCTACTTAAAACTCTCTGATGGAAGCTCCTTCTATTCTTCCTCTGAGATCAAGTACATAGAACATGAGGACTTTGCCAAGTCATTGCAGAGTCTGTATCCAGTTATCACAGTTACACATAATCTCTGATCCTGCCCAAGACACAACGTGACTAAGGTTTACATCTTCTGAGGGAGATGGGATATTCATAGCTCAGGTGGGAGATTTCTCTTAAAGGTATTAGATTTCACCTTAAATGAAAGGTATTAGATTTTAACTTACATGATATATTTAGATATTTGTTGGCTATAATTATTCCCTAATACATTTTTGTAGAGCGGCTTCATCTTGACCCAGCCAGCACTCAGGTTTCCATCATTTTTTGCCACTGAAGTTTTATATATAACTTTCCTCCTGTCTTATTTAAGAAATACCACCTTGTAAAGAAATTCAAGTTATCCATCCACTGCACAATAATTAGTTGATAAGAACAGAGGAGCCCAATTTTACAAAAACTGCTACCAAATATTTTATGTTCAAGTCCCATTACCCATTAAGTAACATTCTTCCTTAACATTTCATCGTAACTGTAAAATCTGTAAGTCCTTTCAATATTATTAAGTCCCCAGTAGTCATGTTAAAATACTAGACTCCTATTTGTTTGAGAGCTCTCCTACTCTCCAAGCTCTGGGGCTCTGCATTTTTCTTGCATTATCTTCTTGACTGACTATAACTTTGTTCAATCTATGGATCCACTTGCTTCTCCTGAGAACTCTCTGTGCTGGGTGTGACAGGACAAAGAGTCACATGGGTTATGGCACTTTACTACTGTCTGATTAAAAGAGAGTTTTTCTTCCTCCCTACCTCTCTTTCCTAGCTGAGTAACATTAGGCATGAAATGTAAATTCTCTGTACCCAAGTTTACCTGTAAGATGGAGAATAGAGCCATATATATTACCACATAGATCTAGTAAGGATTAGCTAAGTTAATACATGTAAATCTTCCTAGTACTTAGCAATTTGATAACTTTTGTTATTGTTGCTATTATTAAAATATATTTTCTTTTCTTTAAGAACACAAACTGAATCCAAGACAGTCCAATGACTCATAACAATTAACTATTTCTAAAACATGACCTAAATTTTGATATGAAGGAAAGAAAAATTTTATGTATGATTACAAACTTTAGAAATGAATTTGAAGCAACGGTTTTGATAGTGTGACAATAATCAGGCAAATTGGCATCAAAATAAGAATATTTTACTACTTTCACCAGAAATTTTATCTTAAAATAATAAAAATAAAGAATACTACCAAAACTATCATCAGTGACTCTACTAGAAACAATCACAATTAACATGTTGGAGAAGAAGAGCCTCTAAATCTGTATTGTTCAATATGGCATTAATTTAAATTATGCAAAATATGAAATTTAATTTACTGCATGTACTAACAACATTTCAAATGCTCAATACCCACATGTTTCTAGTCACTATCATATTGAAAAACACAGAGATAGAGCACTACAATTACTGCAGCAGGCTTTACTGGACAGCATTATCTCTACTTTTTTCTATACATGTTACAAAATTGGATAAGAATTGAATTTAATATACATTTACTTAGGAATCTTTGTATTTATTCACAACATATCGTGTGTATTTCAATGTCAATGGATGTTTTCTACAGCATCACAAATTCCATTATGTTGGCAAATTATATTTTAAGGTTTCTTATGGTCTATCCACTTGTGGGAAAAAGTTTGCAAATACAGCCCAACAAAAATTGAAATGTATTTAAACATTTTTTTAAAAAATAAATACAAGATTTCAGTAATTGGATTGGTTCCAACAAATACCATATATTTTTAAGTCTCTGGATATCTATTTTAGATTTGCAAAGATTAAAAAATACTTTGCTGCTCACACTCTTTTATTTCTCTAATATAATAACTCATATATATTCCTGTAAAATGGTAGCCAGACCAAAAAAAAATAATGAAGGGAGACACATATGTAATACTAAATGGCAGTACACAAAGATAAAAATTATTTTCAGAATGGCAGCTATTAGAGAACATGCCAAAGCAATTGAGACTATGAAGTCAGTGAACTATAAAATAATTTAAATAAACAACTAGAATAAATTTCAAGAAATTAAATAAGAATTTTGGCAATATTGGCCAGATGATGAAGAAGGAGTTCCCCTATTAAGAAAATAAAAACACTAAGCTCCAGGAAAAAAAAATTAAAACCCACAGTATCATGACCAAATATTAAGCAAACTAAAATGTATCATGATTTTAGAGTAATCTATACAGTATAAGAAAAAAAATATTTGTTCTTGACCCAAGTAATAATAAAGGTGGGTTTTTAGTGTATTTAATATAGTGTCTATAATAGTCTGGTCAGCTTGATTGGCTTGAGAAACATGTAGGAGATTAGTTACTCACACTTCTGTACATGTGCCTGGGTGGGTCATAAGGTCATGACCTCAGGACTTATCTGGTCCCCTTCCTCTCTGGCTCTTCCCCTGGTTTCTGCTTCCTGGCTGTCATGAGTTAAACATCTTTCCCCCTCCATGCTCTTCCTCTGTGACTGTGTCTTAGAGCCAGCCCCACATTGACCAAAACCTACGAAACCAGGAGCCAAGTAAAACTCTCCTCTTTTACATCATTGGGTATTTAGCACCAGAAACTGAAAAGCTAATTAAAAAGAAAAAAATTATATCATGAATTTAATAGTAAGACCTATTGACATGTACACAATATCATCAAGTAAAGAAATTAAAGAACCTATAAAATCTGAGAAACCATACCATAGCAAATAGGCACATAGTTCAGTCAATCTACATGTATTCTATAAGCAAAACTACTACCAATCTCCTTACAAGATGAGTATGGCATATAAAATTTTACCTATGCTGTTTCGAGTGCTATCGTCAGTAATTTCTCTTTTAGTGTCATTTTTATCTTTAAAGAGATTACTCTCATTCTTAAAAAGGGGGATTCCCTGAGGATTTCAAGCTAACCACCTTGTAACGAGGGCATAATAAGAGAAGTGAGAATAAGAGAGAAGGTGAGAAGAGGCCCAACACAATGATATTCTCCCATAACTACAGAAATTACCAAGTGAATGAGATTCCAGCAACTACTTTACGTTAGCATTCTGTGTCCCAACTGATCATCTTTATCGCGAAGATTTCAACAGAATTTGAAGGGATGGTCGCAAATATCAAACCTGAATATATAGGCATGTAGATAAAGGCTACAACTTAATTCCTTAAGAGATAAAGATAGAGGAATATGTGACACATACAAGCACAAGCTAAAGATACAGGCATGGATATGAGTTTTGTTAACTCAGTGTTATCCTCAATTCTTATGTGATTGAATGTATTATGAAGTAAGTCTCTGATGAAATATCTAAAAGTGAGAAAAGGATGATATAAAATGGCAAGAATGAGAACTAAGATTGGTAATAAAATTGGAGTCTACCATTAAGTGAGCAAAACATTTACTATCTAGACAATGGCCTTTCCTCATTATGTACAGAAAATGAGACAGCAAGTTACAATAAGATCTACGTTATCGGGAGCATATTAATTACAGTGAAAACTGTGAGAATAAGCATTAGCACATAAAAAGAAAATTCCATCACTGAGATTATGAAGAAGTTCACACACATAATTGCATAGTATTTTTCTAGTCTTAACACAATGAAGCTTTCAGATAGGAAGAAAAATAGACCAGAACATATAATTATCCCCAGATCTCTAAGTGAAATTGAATTGTTTTTGTTTCAAAAAGTTTGTAAGGAAGAAAAGGAAAAAAAAAGAAACAGAGAGTAGTCCTGAACTACAATAAGTACATTAAGAAATACATGCTCGTTTGTTAAATAGGTTTTCTCATCGATCTGTATGCAGGGAAACTAACCCAACGTCATGTACTATCCAGCAAGCAATTTTATATTCTTAGGAAAATCTTTTCAAGGTAGTGAGTAAGA